>ML776685.1:86205-138071 GCA_009831015.1 Picea engelmannii | reverse complement strand
TCAATTCCATTTTATGGAATTCTAGAGATAAATAAGCAAGTGACCGCTCACAATTTTTTGTTCCTTCTCACTAAAAATGTTGTCTACTTTAATTGTCTACTTAAATCAACAACTAAAATTCACAATCCATTTAATGTCAACCCGGGAAAGTCTTGTTATTTCAAAAGCAACCATGCACTGTCTATGCTAGGCACAAAGAATTTGAACTTAGCACCCAAAAATCATGCTTGAAACAATTCCTAACTCTCTGGAAAGAATTCTCACTGGATTTATTGAATTGAACACACTGACTAAGACTCAATGAAAACTGCAATTAATTCAAAATAAATCAAACTCATTAATCTAGAAATCCTGATCTACTTGCAGAAAGAAATTCCTGCTTACTTTTGCAGAAAAGAAATTCCTAATTACTTTTGCAGAATCTAAAGTCTATTCATTGTTGCAGAAGTTAAGCGATATTTATTAACAAGACAGCTTTTCTATTCACACCACAATTCTCATGATATTTACACACCATCTATTCAAAGTGACTATAGAAAACAATCTAAACACAGATTCAAAATACTCTAACACCAGTACCAAATATTCACACACACAGAGAAAACTAAGAAATACAAATTAAATCATATTCTAGTTGCAAAGGAAGGACTCTGCGTAGGAGGCGGGCCCTGGCCTCTTAACAGAGTTACTTGTTAAACGCTAAATCTCACAACATACACGTTATGCCAAAATCATTGGTGTTCCTTCATTAATTCTGAATTCAAATTACAGCAGTATTCTTATCACTAGATCACTGTTTCAGCATACATCAATCTCCAATTCTTTTTTTCTACAATGATTCAAGTTTTCTTTTTAAAGCTGCAATTGTTCTACTATCCAGGGAGAGATCTTGTTTTTAGTAATAGTCTTGAGAATCTCTCGATTCTCAAGCTATTCCATTAATTACAAAGAATCGTTTATGCAACTTGAAAATCAAGAATAGTAAACACAAGAGAAATATCAGTTCCAGCTTTTGTTCTTGCAAGATTTCTTCTGTCAAGTAGCTAGGTGAATCCTCATTCCACTTGGTAATGGCCTTCTTCTTCAGTCCTGGTGTTTCAGCAACTGTTCCTATCAATGGCTCCAGAGTTTCAGTAATGGTAAAACAGCAGCGTGTTACATTCCAATATTCCAACGACAACATAACTATGAGCATCTTTCTTCCTCTATTTCAGCAAACTACAGTCTTCTACATTAATTGATCAGCATCAGCCCGAAATAGGTTACATCATCCAAATTCACATGTAAGTTATGCATAAATATGATAAAGGAATTAATATCTCGTACCTATTTTAGGAATGGATGATTTTGCAATAAGGCTTAGAATATGATAGGATTAATTAGATAAATCATGAAGGAAAAAGGTTGAAAAATGATAGGAAAAAGGGCAATGTGGTCAACCAACATCTCCCCCCAACTGTGCATTTTGCATGTCCTCATGCAATTCTTACTCACTTTGAATCTGAATCGGGAAATTGGCCACTCAAATGCAAATTGTTGAAACTGTAAGACCCTTTTGTTTTTTTGTTTCTTTCCTAAAACCATTTGTCTCAGCAATCCTTTCCCAACACTGCTTCTCCATCTTCTTGCTGATTCTAAACTTTGACTAATACTTTTCTAGAGGCATCCAGATGAGGGGAAAATGAAACTTCAGCCCTAGCCATCTTTCTCCCCTTGATTGCACACAATTGATATATCCTTCAATTCTTGATAGGGCATAGGTAAAGTTCTCATAATAATATGGATCCCTTGATCTCAATGCTTTTGTGGATACCTCCCATCTGGATTTGCTACCATCCAAGGCCAATGATTGTTGTTTTAAAATACTGCATCTGCATGATTCAAGCATCATTCTTTGGAGTTCTATTATTAGGTTGGCTCATTCAGGCTGAGAAAGAGCATCCTGGTGCTTTTTAATAATGGTGCTAGCATCAAGTGGTTCACCTCTTATCCATAAGGAAGCATTTACTTCATTTTTACGAACTGTCTGAAAAGCATTTCTCCATGTAACATGATTATTGAAAAAAGAGGTGAAAGATCTTATCTGAATATCCCCAACCAAAGGTGTGATATTATATCTTTTGTCCATAGGACAAGCAAACTCATGCAAGTAAAGTTCACAGAGTAAATGTTGTTCTTCAATCTCACTGTGAGAGAAGGTATCCATAAAATCAAAAGTGAGTGCTATCTTATGGGGTCTACCTTCTTTAATAGCTTTTATCTTAAAAAGAGTCATCTTCTCATAAAGAAAGACAGAGTAAGAGGGAGAGGGACTTCTGTAGATTAGTACCTGCTCCACCAAGTTATACATTGTTTGTATGTTTTTCTACAGCTCTGCCACACTCTGTTTTAAATTCTTCAACTCTTTCAAGTCAGTCTGCAAATCTTCCCATTTATGATTCCAAGTTGTTAATTCGTGAGCCCATTTCTCTCTTAACTATTGGATATTTCTCTCATGTGTTGTTAATGGAATCATACCATCCTTTACCAAAAGATCTTGTTGTTTCCATTTTGCAGCTTCTACCGCCATTAACCAAGGTTCTGTCTGAATAGCTTCATCAACTAGTTCACAAGGAGCATCGATTTGTGTAATTGCATCAAGCAACTATGAAGGATTTTCAGTCTATGTTTCTTGATTCATTGTTCTGAATGGAGGTTCTTGTGTTGTAGTAGCAGCACTTTCAGATTGCATAATGTTGGTCATTGGTTCTTGTGTTACAGTGTCTCTTGGTACCTAAATTACTTGATAACCAGCTCCTGTATATAAGTCTCCACATTCCTTGCACATATACTCCTCATCTCCAAATTTTGTTTCATCTTTGGACTTCCCTACTACTTTAGCAGCCCTAGATAAAACACATAAGGTCCAAGCTTCCATCTTAGCCCTTTTGACTGCTTCCAATTCTAATTGAAGATGTCTGAATTCCTCTCGCGGCATTTCATTTTCTGCAACCAATGTAGCAATTTGACTTCCATCTTCTTTTTTCTGCCTCTATCCTTCTTCCTCATTTATAGCAGTAGGTTCTTATGTATTAGCAGAAGTTGTCTTATGTCCCACATTTGCATCATTTGCTTCCATTCCTATGTTGTTAACTAGTTCTTCTGTGACAATTACAACATCATTTTCTTTTGTTGGGCTGTTGACTGGTTCTTGTGTTACAGTCACAGTATCTGAGTTAGGAAACAGTGGTGAGAGTGGGTGAAGAACTGGAATTTCTATGTTTATGGTTTTGAGTCGAGCTGCTTCTGCTACTACTGCTACTCTGGTTCTTCTTCTAGGTAAGGTAGAAACAAAAGCAACAGACTTCCTTTTTCTCTGTGTTGAGGGTGCAGGTTCTTCTTCTATTACTATATATGATTGTAAGTCATCTATGCAAGGGTTCTCAGGAATTTGAATTGTTTCTTTGTGTGGTAAATTCTTGGAAGAATCATCATGCAGAGCGGATGATTCTTCTTCTTTTTCTCCATTTTCGTCTTCGGCAGTCTTCATTTTTGTAGCCTCATATGAACTATCATACTCTTGTAATAATCCAAGACTTCCCTTGTCTTCTTCCATTGGCTCTGGGATTTTGACTATAACCCCATCCCATGTTTCTTTAGTTGATTCAGACTGATCATCTTGGGGTATTTCTACTTGTTCATCATTTTCCTCAAGAACGCCCCTAGGTGGATTTCCCAACTCAACATGATCCTCTGGTTGCAGTTCATTAGGTAACCCCTCTACCCATTTTATTAACAAATTGATTAGTCCATGATGCGTTAAACATGTTAATGGTACTCTAGAGGTCATAGCATAATGTGCCATATTATGTAGTGCTTTTAACAGATAATAGGGCATATTAATAAGCTTTTGATGGCGCAGATGAGATAACAGAATAAAATCTGAATTGAAAACAACCTTATATCTTCCCGCACAAGTAATGTATCTTTTTACAAACTCAGCGACTTGCTCCCAGGGATGTGGTAAAGACTCTAATGCTGTTCCTTTTCCTCGTGGCTGCACAACCTCTCCTTCCCTCAAAAAGTCAGCTTTAGCAGTGGGAAGTGGAGTCTTACGAACGAACCACCGTTCTCCAGTTCTGGGCAGATGGGTAACTTCTGCAATAATTTCCTCCGTTACAGGTATTCTCATTCCTCGGACCATAGACTGTTCACCATCCAAATTCCTGGCAAAGTCTAGTGCATCATTTTCATTGAACCACTGTAGTTGCTCAAAGTAAACAATCCATCCTGCATTTTCAAAAATGCGATACACTTCTGGGTCTTAGAGTATAGCATTCAAATTTTCAGGTTCATGATGCACTACCAATCCCCCCATGACATTGATACAAATGTCCACAGTCTCATTTTTTCACAAAAAGGAATAGCACAATCTCTGTTTCCAAATCCAGGAGCAATCGAACATAGAGGTAATAATTATTCCTTCATCGCATCCATTCAAAACTTAACATGTAAATGAGGATGACTTACCTGGATTACTTACTAGGAATATTGTGCTGATGTGTTCACCGCTCCACTGTTTCTCTCTTTGGCAAGCGATCATGTCCATGGAGAAACTCGCGTGACAAATAATGCCATGTGTGAGAGATGGAGGTTGCCAATGTTCTTTTGTTTACCACGTGATAGAAATTGAGAGTCTTAATTAACTTGACAACGATTTGAAAGTGATTCAGCGTTGTCCTTTAGTAGAATTTAGTATGGAGACACCAAGAATATTAGCAGAGTTTCAACAGTTCTAGCGGCGGATGTAGCAGAGTTTCAGCAGATGGCGGCGAATGTAGCGGAGTTTTAGGAAATAATATTAATTGAACTAGGTCTTGAGCCTGGGGGGTAGCCACTTCTAACCCATAGACCAAACCCTAGATAAGCTAAACCTTAATGGGATAGCCACTCCTAACCCTTAAATAAAATCTTAAGGGGATCCACCTCTCAATCTTGCACTAATGCCTTGAAAATATAATCATTCTTGCATGTTTTATTTATATGATTGGGATACCCATGCAATTGTAAATAAAGGATATAATTCTCTTCATCTTATATC
Organism: Picea engelmannii; assembly: GCA_009831015.1. Classification (NCBI taxonomy): domain Eukaryota; kingdom Viridiplantae; phylum Streptophyta; class Pinopsida; order Pinales; family Pinaceae; genus Picea; species Picea engelmannii. The sequence goes on along the minus strand of ML776685.1, from coordinate 132,991 downwards.
CATTATCATCTAGAGTGTGGATTAAAATTTTCTTGAGAATTTATTATATCTACTACACATGATAAATGTAGATATTCCAAAATGAAACTTTACATGAGTGAAGAAGATAATTACATCTTGTTTTCATGTTTCAACATGGTATAAAAACTACCATATTATTTAGTCTAGTTTACTCTAAAATGTATATCGACTTTACATCTTCAAGCTTCCCACATGATATTATTCTTGGCTCTCCTTTCTTGGTTCTGCCATTGTGTATCATGTGAAATTTTCTTTGATTTCAAATGAAATTTCAAGTTTCATTAGATTTAATATTGATGCATTACAATTCTTTCAAGTCAAAGCTTCAGTTACTTGGTTTTCAATTGAAATGAATTGAAAGGTTATACTTGCCTTTTCTAATGTGCATTGAAGAGACACTTCATTCCTAAATAATTTACTAACCCCATGAATTATCTTGGTTCAATTAAATTACTCTGTTGCAACTCACTATAACTTTGTTGCAACTCATTATAACTATGTTGTAACTATGTTGCAACACTATGCTGTAACTGTACTTTCTCCTTTGAATTTTGTGTTGTTACTCCACTTGTTGTTACTCACTATTACTCTACTGCAACTCGCTATAACTCTGTTGCAACACTTTCTGTAACTCTGCTGCAACACTTTCTGTAACTCTGTTGCAACTCACTATAACTATGTTGTAACTCTGTTGCGACACTATGTTGTAACTATACTTTCTCCTTCGAATTTTGTGTTGTTACTCCACTTGTTGTTACTCACTATCACTCTGTTGCAACTCGCTATAACTCTGTTGCAACACTTTCTGTAACTCTGCTGCAACTCACTATAACTATGTTGTAACTTTGTTGCAACACTATGTTGTAACTGTACTTTCTCCTTTGAATTTTGTGTTGTTACTCCACTTGTTGTAACTCGCTATAACTCTGCTGCAACACTTTCTATAACTCTTCTAAAACTCACTATAACTATGCTATAACTCTGCTACAACACTATGCTATAACTGTACTTTCTCCTTTGAATTTTGTGTTGTTACTCCACTTTTTGTTACTCACTATTACTCTGCTGCAACTTGCTATAACTCTGTTGCAACTCACTATAACTATGTTGTAACTCTGCTGCAACACTACGTTGTAACTGTACTTTCTCCTTTGAATTTTGTGTTGTTACTCCAAGGAGGCTACAATAAACAAGTTCGAGAAATGGTCTTAAGATATCATCCATAAATCTTATAAGTGTTGTCATAGTATTGTGTAATATAAATTGCATAATGACTCACTCATGCAATTCATGTGTTTTTTTTAAAGTAATATTCCAAATTATTCTTTGTGTATATTGTCATATTAGTATCCTTACTTCTAATCCAACTTCATGATAACACATGCTTACAATATTTGGTTGATTAGTGCCTTGATTATTTGTAGGGGATATATATATTACAATATATTACAATATTACAATATTAAAATGTAATAGTAATGTCATATTACAATGTAATATGGCATTACCATATTACATTGTAATATGGCATACAATATGGTATACCATATTTCATGTAAAAAAAAAAAAATTAAACCTAAATTCATCGTCACAATATCGATGCAAGTTCGTCGAACATATTTTACTATTTTACCACAACCGTTTCTATAGCGACGAAACTTCGTCGCAATTTGCCACGAATATTCGTCGCATATACAATGTGTGTGTCGTAAATTTGGTTTTGAGATATTGTACTCGTCGATATTACCACAGATTTTCGTCCCAAGTTGCGATGGACTTTTGTCGCACATTCAGCAACTGCATCGTAAGTTATTGGCTTGGCATAACTTTTCGTCCCAATTGCGACAAAGTTTCGTCGTAATTGCCACATTTCTTCGTTGTTATTGTGACGATAGTTCATCGTAATTGCGACGATGCACAAGGTTAACCGATATTGAAGGTGGTGACACATGGAGATCTAATTGCATCATTTTTTCCACGCACACTTGGATCGTGGATATAGTGACGAAATTATTCTGACGAAAAAAAATATCGGCTTTCATGGAAATTGCGACAGATAAGTGTGGAAATATCAACGAAAAATTGTCGCAAATTTGCTCATATGTACTATTGTGGGTTTTATTTCTAGATCAAATTCGAGGATTCTGGAAATCCACTTACTTCTCTTCCCGTCTATGTCAAACTGGATGAGTATGTCCTTCACAACAGCTAAAGGAACATATGCAATGATCTTCGAATGCAGAACATAGACTCTGAAATCCTTGAGGGATTTCACCAAGGCATAGTCCTGCTTCTCCATGGTGTCATATCTGACTTCTGCATCTCTTAGTGTTCTGCTGAAAAAAGAAATAGGTTGTTCTAGCCCTGCATCATTCTTTTGTAGTAAAACAGCAGCCACTGTGTCAAATGAAGCAAAGGAAAATATCAGAAAATCCTTGGAATAATCAAGACTGATTAGCACAGGTGCTTCAGTCAGTGCCTTCTTTATTTGGTTGAAGGATTCTCTGGACTCAGCAGTCCATTTTACTTCGCTTCCCTTCCTGAGCATGGTTGTGATATGCTTCACCAATTCAGCAAAATTCGAAACAAACCTTCTCAGAAAATTGATTTTTCCCAAGAAGGACTGAACTTATTTTGGATCTAGGAAGGGATAACACTTGAATAGCTTCTACCCTACTTGAATCAATCCTGACCCCCTCAGTTGATACAATGTGTCCCAACAATTTTCCTTCCTGCATGGAAAATAAAGACTTCTTTGGATTTAGGGAGAGACCAAACCCTCTACATTTCGAGAAGACCTTTATCATATGTTGACAATGTTCTTTATCAGATTTGGAGAAGATTATTATGTCATCCAGATAGATGACCACAAATTTATCTCTTTCTCCAATGAAAGCGATGTCCATGGCGCATTGGAAGGTTTCTCCTACGTTCATCAATCCAAAGGGAATTTTGGCATACATGAATGTGCCCCAAGGAGTGGTGAAGGTAGTATTTTCTCTTTCTTCAGGTAGGACAGAGATCTGATTGTAGCCAAAAAATCCATCAATCATGGAGATTCTGGATGCACCTGTCACACTCTGCAATATGTGTTCCATCTTTGGCAAAGGGTAATTTTCCTTCTTAGAGCTTCTGTTCAGGCTCCTGAAATCAACACAAAGTCTAACTTCTCTGTTCTTTTTCCTTACTGGAACCAAGTTGGCCACCCATTCAGAATATCTCAAAGGGACAATGATTTGGGCGTCCAACAACTTCTTTACCTCCTTTTCCATAATAGGAAGCAACATAGGATTTATTTGTCTTAATTTCTGCCTAAATGGTTTGGCCTCCTCTTTCAATGGGATTTTATTCTCAATGATGGTTTTGTCGTATGTTCTAAGGTCTTCATAGGTCTAGGTAAACACATCAGAAAATTCTTTTAATATCTCAGCATACTTGGCTCTCTTCTCCCTTGATAGGTTGCTTGACAACTTGACAAACTTTGGATCCTTCTCTGTACCAATATTGCACTCAGCTACATCAACCTCCTCAGTTGGGCCTTTAAACTTTACTGCCGCATCGTTCCCTTCGAACAATCTTTCTAAAGGAACTAGTCCTTTTGGAATGTGGTTGCTAAGCAGCTGAACCATATGGTGATTGGAAATTTCATTTAAAAATACATTAGCATGAGGGTCACCTTCGAAATCATGATCTTGATCAAAGTGTAATGCAGAGAACTCATCAACAGACTCAAGAAATCTTCTGATTTCAAGATCATCCCCGAATACCTTCCAATGTTTGATAGTGTCAGGTACAGAGGGCCTATATCTTACCTCAACATCATACTTGATCTTAGGTGGCAATGGGGTTTTGAAATGGCCCGCTGAGATAGCCAAAGAATCAGCCATAGTATTCTCCTCTCTTGGAATAAATAAAATGTTGAAAGCTAAGAAGAAATTTTCAATTAGGTCCCACACCTCATTCCTGTAAGTCTTAAGCCTAGGGTACTTGGCTTGATAAACACTTTTGACCTGGTGAACAATTAGTTCAACATCTCCAAATACTGCTATCTCTTCAATCCCCATGTCTTTCGCAGCCCTTAAACCCAAAACAAGAGCCTCGTACTCAGCCACATTGTTGGTAGCTTCAAATTCTAGTTTATAGGACAAAGGTATGGCTTCCTAACAAGGTGATACAAAAACCACTTCGACACCATCACCTTGCCTAAAAGATTCTCTGTCGAAGAACATTTTCCAAACAAAAGTAGTTGGGGGAGGGATTTCACGAAAACAAATGGGTTGCTTTCTGATTTCAAGAGGTGCTTCAGAAACATAAGTGAGTTGTAACAAACTACACCCCAAATCAGTGTCGAGTGCAAAGATAGGATGATTGGTGGGGTTTGCTTCATCACTAATAATATATTTCATTTGGGCTTCCCTGTAAAGTCTTCTATGTTCCCCCCCAAACATAGGAATAGTGGCATATGTGAGGTCCATTTTCAAGGTTCCTCCAAGTATCTTTATCCAAGATCTTGACAAAATCATGCCAAACTTGGGGGGAACGTCAGCCACTACAATGTCCATAACCACAATTTTCATGGGTAGCTGAAACAAGGTCACAACTAGGTCTTTGATAACCCCAAGACATTTCACTTTCCTAGATTCAAAGGAATACAAGTCATAGTAAGTTTTTGTGATTTCCAATCCCAATTCTTCCACTACAATTTTGGGCATGATATTATGGGATGCCCCTAAATCCATCAGACAATTATGCAACACCTTATCATGTATATTCAGTGATGTATAGAAGGGAGGGGATGAATCATCTATATCTTCTATCACAGGACCTAAGATAACTGTTGGCTTTTTATCTTGCAAATTGATTGAGTCTGTGGGATGAACTATGGGTTTAAGCATCAACATCTTAGAGAGGCTCTTTTTGAAATCTTCATGCTTGACCAGCTCTGAAAGGGGTACAGGGATTCTGATTTTCCAAATTTCATGCTTAAAATTAAAAGGGGATGTAGGCTTTAGTATTTCTTTCACTTCTGGGACAAGAGTTATGGCCACTTGAGAGGGGGTTCAAACTTTCTTACCTTTCCTTCTGTCTGCTACATCGTCAGCATGCTTCTCTGCTCTGGTAGGCTACTGAGAGAAATTAGGCTTTCCTTCTTTCTTCTTGGATCTGAGGTTATACCTATTGGGGTTGTCCTAGGCCTTCTCCCCTTTTCTCAACTCATTCAGCTGACTATCCATGAGAGATTCCTTGTACGCAGACTGAGTTAAGTGAGGAAAAGAAGAGGTATCCCCAAGACAGTGGATTTTGGGATCAAGGTCTTCATTCCCTTCTTCTTCATCAACAACAAGATTATTTTGGAGAGGGGTCTATATTTTTTGATCATCTCTGTCTCTGCTCCTCTGGTCTCTTTGGATAATTTGAGGAGTATTTCTAGGCCTTCTATAGTTACCTCTGTTATCAGTATTTGGGGGATTCCTATAATTCTACTTTCCTTATAATTCGATCTTTTCCATTCTAGAAGAAAGTGATTTAAGTAGCAGGGTCATTTCATCTGTTTGAGGGAGGGCAACAGAGAAACTAGAAGTCAGGGTTTCAGACATACCTTTTCCCCTGTCTCTTTCAGCTTTACCCCTAATTTTGTCAGCTGTGATTATATTGGATTCTACTTCAAGGGATGCATCTTGCATATGAGCCAAAGAGGTAGCTCTTCTTTCTCTCAACAGTAGGCAAAAGTCAGGGCTGAAAGCATTAACATAAGTCATTTTGGAAGATATTTTTGTAGGATTAACTTCGGTTGGAATCCTTTTATAAATTTTATTAAATCTCTTCGAGAAGTCCGAAACATATTCCCCCTCCTCTCTCTTAAATTCCCCAAATTTTGTAATATAATAAAGATATTTTTTATTTCCCCAGTTTCTTAAGAATGCATCATCCAGAGCAACAATCCTGTCAATAGATCCAGGGATAAATTCCTTAAACCAATCCCTAGCATCACCATTGAGGCTCTATACAAAAACTCTCATCCACACATCTTCATTCTCGATGGCCTGAATCTCTTCGAATCTATAAAAAGATGAAAGGTGCTCTTCTGCAGTCACGTCTCCCTCCCCTGTGAACTGGGGGATATACTTAATGTAATTTGTGGCTAGGAGAGCATTCATAGGTTGAGGTAATACCAGGGGGGTGTATCTAACAGCCAATATCTTAGCCAACCTATTCTTAGGAGGATTAGCACCCGCCATTTGGATGTGAACTCGAGGAGAATCAGGAGGATATGGATACTGAACAAGCGAGATAGGAACTAAATTTCTGGGAGAAGAAGGAAACAACTGAGTGTTTGGGAAAAATGTTACAAGGCTTGAGGGAACAGATGTTTCCCTTTCTATAAAATCAATAACTCTAATAGGAGGAGGAGTGATAAAACCTGGAGTGGGAAAATCTTCTGAGGTCTAGGGTCTAGACCAAGGTACAACTTTAGGGGAAATAGGAGTAACAAATCTTTCTCCTTCCAATCTGAAACTAGGAGGAGAAAAATCAACAGGAACACTCCAAAAATTTAAACTTCTAGAAGCTCCGACATATGGTGTAATAGGAAAATGAGAAACAACTACTGGAGTTTTTATAGGAGAATAGTGAAAATCATCAGAAATACCTGGTTGAGTAGCAAAGGTACCTTCCTGAAAAATTTGTCGTCTTCTGATAATTTTCTCTGGGTCATATTCAAGTGTTGCTAAAGGTAGTTGTGGAGTAGACTTCATGTGTCTACCTCCAAAAGCCACAGCTGAAACAGTGGAGTCATAACAATGGAGTCGCCAGGTGCACAGTTGCAATATCCGATGTGTTGAGTTCTGATGCACCTTCATAATCAGTAATCTTTGTCGTTCAATCCCAGGGAAAATCTTCAATTCCGTCCCTGACAATGGCGCCAGAAATGTTAGCACTGGAAGTCACCCCTGGATTGCGGAAGAGGTAAGCCCGATACCCATCAGATTTTTATGTCACAAGTTGATTGTAAATAAGTTCAAATGGGTGCAGTCTAAATTAAATATTGTCTTAACTTGGAAAACTAGACTAGCATGCACAAGCAGGTGAGGTATTGGTTCAACTTCAGTCAGTAGGTTGTAGTAAAGGTGAGTAGGAGGAAGACTTTAGTGAGAAAAAAATAAAGGTATATCGTGGACATCAAGTCTCCCAACAACCCAGGAAGAAAAGACTTAATCACAAGATCTTCCTAAATTTAAATCTCAGAGAAACTGAAAGGAATTATAACAACATTATAATCAAACTTTCATCATAATGTGGCCACAATAATTCAAGTGAATCAGTCAATCATGAACTCTTTCAATATCGGAGGCAAACAAGATGGAGCAAGAAATTTGATTGTCACTAAAAAAGAAGTCTCAAATACAGATACATAACCAGAAGCCAGAGGCTTTACTAAAACTGTACAATATGGGATCTTTTCTCTACCATCGACCTTAACAAAAAATCAAAACTAACTATTTATACTCAGAACTACTAGCTCCCACCAAGAGCATGCTCTGGTCATTGCATTTAAGGCTCAGTATCTACATTTTCTACTGTCAAGTTGCACTTGCATTATTCTATCAGACGCAAGATCAGATCATTATGGGCTTTGCAGGAAAATCTATGGCCGGGGGAACTTTGGGTTGACAGTCTATCTCCACGGCCAATTCTTCCAAGATTTCCATCTATGGAACAAAATGATGTTCCAACCACCCTCTTCTTTCATTAACTAATTTAATCAAGATTGGGAAAAAGACCTGACAGTCCTAATCATTCCAAGTGAGTTCACGATTCCTTCGATTCAATTATGGCGTCTCGAGACCATGCAGATCTTTCTCTGTGACCAACTCGGGTGCTTCATCCTTTTGTGCAGCTTCTTTCCATCGCCCCATATTCAATGTGATCTAGGGCCATGACCCTACGCATTCCTCATATGGAATTTCAATTTTTCACCTGTCGGGAGTCTTCACTCCCCTTAATTTCAAATATCCCGATGCTAGATCCCACGAAATGACCCATCCAGATCAATGGTCAGCCCTTTTTTTATGGCCCTGCTTCTATATGACCGTGGGCTGTGATCGTGGGCCCAATTCTCAGGAGTGACACGATTTCACATCTCGCAAACTCACATTGTGCTCCATGTTCAAAACTCTGAGTCGTGAAATTGTGATCTCTTGGATCAGGCGCCACACACCCCCTTTGATCGGATGACCCAGATGCATATCAACATTTCGGGACCTCAACTATCAACATTTCTCACTTGAGCTTTTCCGAAACGAATTGCTCCATGCTGATCCTAAGCCATGTGTCCTTCTGTAACGAATGGCCCAGATCGCTTCGCGACTTCATATTTCGTGAGTCCTCATGACTCTTCCCTTTGACTACTCCATTCTGAAAGTCAGCAAAATGCTACTCTTGTGCCACACATCCTTCCCAGGATCAGTAGCTAGGATGAGCCTTTGACTTCAGAACTCTGTCTGGCACTATACTTTATGTAAATCCATGATCCCAATTGCTCGATGGTCGTCAATCCGCTCACCCTAATAGATCTCCTCTATTGAAAGTTGATCTTGTTCACTCGCTTGATTTGAATCCATATCAGACCGCTCTAAGTGTTGCACTTGTGCTTATGGCTGCAGTCTATATAAATGAATACTTGGATGACTGACTGAGGGCTCGGGAAAACAAATGATCAATGATAGAGGTAAAGAGAAAATTTATCGGTCTTAGAGAAAACAGGTCGATCAAACAGACGAAGGAAGACAGAGGAAAAAATACAAACCAAGGGGAAAACCTACAATCAGGTCTGCACAAAAGAGAAGATACAGGCAAAAATACAGGCTTAGGTAGAAAACACAAATCGTTAAGGTTTTGACAAGTTTATGTGATAACACCTTTGATCAATAGCAATCCATATGTCTTCTTAATGTTTTATTGGTGTTCTTATTAAAAGAAGATTAATATAAACTCGAATATAGAAAAAAAAACAATCCTACATGAGGTTTCTACAAGAAGTGTACAATTTCTACATGAACTGTGCAATTTCTACAGGACCTATGTAGTTTCTACAGGAAAATCCTAAAGAAAGCCAAAATGAGGCCTAGAAAGATAGTGTAAGTCTTCTGAAGCATCAACAAAGCTAGACTATAATAGCATGGAATAGATATGAGATTCTTGGCCTTGAGAAGACACCCAAGAGTGTTCCAATAGGCTATTGAACCTTTCTACAGGATGTTTGATGTAATAAACTAGTTAATGATAATCTGAAAGAAAACATAATTAGTCATGCAATACTACTTTTAGATTATAAAGGAATGAAAAGCTAACTAATCATTATCTTAACATGCATAAAAACAAAAGAAATTGCAATAGGGTCCTTGAGCCCTCTTGAGTGGGCCCTACCCAAGAAGCACAAGGAACCTTGAAAGAACTCTAATAAGTTGAAAGCAATACCATCTTTATTCATTTAACATAGGTAGTACATAAAGAGAAAAAATACTCTAATTCTTAACAAAAGTCTTTTGAACAAAGTCTCAATACAATATTCTCCAAAAATTGGTCTCCTCCTCTCCTAGGATAGAGGTCTATATATAGTCTTGAGAGTTTGACCTCCCTTGCTTAGATTGAGGAGAGAAGTGGGGAAATGAGGAATCTCAACCAATTACATCTATATCTCGAACTGTTGTTAATCAGGAGTGGGTATTAATGAACAATAAGCACTCTAAAGGTAGGTGGGGACAATCTCCCTTGATTCTTGGCTAGTAGTGCTTTGAGGGAGACAAAATTCCCCATTTTTAGGATGTTGACTCCATTGACTCATGAATTTCGACCTGCTTGATGGCACACACATGTGTTGGCATAGACATTAGAGAAAAAAGGAATAATATACACAAAAATCCACCTCAAAATACATTTACTAAGAAAAATGAAAAAGTATCCATGACTTACTATTAAACATGGTCAAAAACATGTTACACATTATTTTGGTCACCCCCTGTTCCCTGAAGCTACTAAAGAAATAAGACTTTCTCCCTAAGAAATAGAATCATCTGTCCTTTCTTAAAAACCCTATCAAATAAGATCGTTGCACCTTGTCAAATGATAAGGGTGCGACGATCCTTGATCGTCGCATGCTACACCATAGTGTACTGCGGTGTCCTTGCAGGTTGCTTGTGTTTAGGGTGTGACGATGCTCAAGAAAAGGAAAAAGGTGAAATTCTCAAAGGTTCTAGAATGGAATCTCCGAAAGGATGAGGTGGCCTCCGATCAGTTTGGATCTCACTCATTTCTCTGATTTAGTGGGATTATCCTAATCTCTTCATCCATCTCTATTCACTTTATATAAAGAGGGATGTCTCATGGTAAAGGCTTGGTTGGCTTATGCATGAAGAATTTTGTTGAAGATTGTACTTGTGATAGCTTTGATTTAGCTTTCCAAGTCAGGTTGTGAATACCCTTCATCAAAAGAATTGGAGCAAAGGTGTGTGTGTTGAAGCAAAGGGCCATTGGAAGGGACCTTGCAACATCAAGGCATAGGTTGTATTCTCCACTTTCATCAATATAGTGCAGTGATACATTTCTTCTCAATAAAAGTGTCCCCATTTTTATTGTATAACTCCTTGATCTTATGCATAAGTTTCATTGGAATATATATATTGTTGTTCTCTCTCTTTGTTGGTTTGTTCTTCTTAACAGGTTCAACATCCCACAAATCCAAATATGGAGAAAGGACGATACTAGTGAGGATCAAACAACGTTTAAACAGTATGTCATTTGTCCCTCTTTGAACTAGTTTACATTACAATGAAATCTAAGGAGAAGCTTGTATTTTGTTATGCTTTGTTCTAATTTCTTATTGAAGTTAGGGAGATTAGTTTGTGTCAGCACTTACCTATTTTTCTGATAACAAAATTGGCAACCATACTGGGGAACGTCGTCTTTTGGTATTTGATTCCTTTTTCTTTTGGCTTTCCTGCTTTTAGTTGATTTTTCATTCTCTGAGTCATTGGGTGATCCATGTTGACTCCCTGGTCTTGAAATTTCATTGGAAAACCCTGTCCTTTTTTCATTTTTCTTTCACTTTCAATCATCGTTGCACCCTATTGTGAAAACTAGGGTGACGATGTCGCATTGTGCCCTTATGTGGCCTACGACAATTCCTGAAGAAATTTTTTGAGTGACAGTTAATTTTTCCTCTTTGCCCAGATTTTTTATCATTTCTTGGGATGGATTTTTGGTCTTGTTGGATGACTATTCACAGCTTGGTTTGCATTTTTTAGTTGAATTTGATCAGTTCTCAAGTGTTGAGAGTCTTTTTCATAAGCTTCATAGTTTTATCTTTCACTTCTTGCTTCAAGGGTATAATCTCTAGGCTTCATCCTTGAGTGCTTGCTAGATAAGTTGTTATTGATCTTTTTGAGTTTTGGATTGTTGTTGATTCGAAAATGATTTTTTATTGCATTAGACAAATAATTTTTCTTACTTTTACATTTTTGGTTGCATTATGAGTTAAGTTTGGGAAATTGCGTAGTGAGTGCATTCATCTTCTTGGACAACTTTTTCTTTTTGATTCAGATATCTATTTTTATTTTAAAAGAAAAAGAATTAAAGTTTGTTTTTCTATTGGTAGTGTTTACAAGAAATATTTGCATTCAAGTGTTTGTTTAAAACAAGAAAATTGGAAAATTGGATAACTTTGATTGTTTGTCATTAAGATCGTTCAAAGATTGAAGGAATTGTGTTTTGCAACTTGTTGTATTATAGAAAAAGAAAACCTTCTCCCTTATGTAATTAGAGTTCATCGAACGAAAAGATTGCATATCATATCTCTTTGCTTATTGTTGAGTCAAGGTAAAGAACTTCATCAGTTTCATCTCCGCTTCCTTTTTGAGTTAAGCAACAACCATTAAAATTCAGCATAATTTTAAAATCTATCTAGTAACTTTTATTTTATAGAACTCTTATACACCAACATTAGCTAGGGATAGTTCTTTGGAATAGGTTGTGAGGAATACTCTCCAAAGCATCAAAACACATAATACTATCTTGTGATAGGGATATTTAAATCCACTTGCTACATTTTGTCCTGGGTTCCCTTCTAACACAAGGGTCAATCATGAGGTCGCATTAGGGCCAACAAACTTACTCACCCTTCTTTGTTGGTCTTAGTGTAGTGATTGCATGTATTATTGGGGGTCACTTGAGAATAAAATGTTGTGCGGACCTTCTCGAGGCGATTTCGGGCTTAGATACCCTCCCCTTGCATGTATATTGGACTATTGACTGCTTCCCCAAGCATCATTGTCATAATTGGTAACCTTAGTATCCTATCTCTTTAGGGTCTTCACATGAGGTGACTGTGGAGGGGCAAGTCTTCATAGTACATGGAATCGACGTTGGCTAAAATCATTCGAGCTCCTTGGAGGGTATACCCATGATTATGTGTGGGAGCTTGCACCAGGGCATAAGTCTATTAAGCAGGCCGTCAACGTAACTTTTCCACCTTCTTTATCCTAGCCCCTTCTTTTCTTGATCTCGTGATGTTGGATTTCATCACCAACTAGTGATTTCAAAATAAGAAGGTGTTATCACATAAATTTATCATGGATAATATGAAGTTATTATTAATACCTAGGTCTACACCTTTGTCAAGTCTCTCTCTTTTTTCATGTCTTCCTATAATTTTTTCCTCTTATAGTTGTTAAAGTTAGGTTGGTCAAGTATGTTGTATGTGCAAGGAAAAAATATGAGAAAAATGCAGTGTTCAGAGAAGTCCTTTTTGGGCTTGAAATGAAAGAAAAAAAGTGGGTTCAATTTCCAGTCGTAATATCTGAGAGAGAGCAAGATCAATCATCAGATCAAGAAAAGAGTAAGTCGCGACTATCATATCTCATTGGAGAGATATCGACGGTGGGGAGGCATTGCGGGGACAAGGAAGAAAATTAAAGTTTCTACAAGTTGTGAGCCCGCAATCACTCAGGATCGTTGATCTTGCTAGATCAACATATCAACGGTGCATATCAATCTTGCTACGAACGAGCATATTCACATTGCGGGGATCAGGAGGGAAATTAAAGTTTGTGCAAGTTTTGAGCCCACAATCACTCGTGGTCGTTGATTTTCAAGCAAGGGACATGTGTCAGGTGATTTCGTACTATGGCAGGTAGCAAGTAGAAATTGAGTGAGTAAAGGACTCTCGAAGACCCAAAGCCCAGATTTCATCTAGACCATCCATCAACGAGGACACGTGGTGCTAGATCTATCACTTCATAGACTTATCACTCTGGAAGGTTTATGGAGCAAAGCAGTAGAGAAATAATTACCTAAAGTTTCAAAGTAAATATCGGTCATCCAAATCAAGAGGACACTTGGAGGAAAATCTCTCACTTCGGAGATACGACACTCTGAAGGATTGTAATAACTATCTATTGAAAAGGCCTGAAGCCCAAACTCTCGAATTAATTATGAACCATTGATCTCAAATCAACAAGAACCATTGATGTTTTCAGCAGGAAGTAGGGTCCATCCGAGAGAGATGCGTGCCAGCAAAAGAAAGGCTTTCCCAGATCACAGATTGTAGCATATCGACAGAGACACTTCATTGCAGGGACAAAACATGTTCGAATGATAAAATTCTAGAGTAGTCCCACAATCGAAACTATGATATAGCGGAAGAAGTACGTGGCAATTGGTGGTGAATTTCAAGTGTAGAAGTGGTGTGGACCCAAACCACCCTTGGAAAATTCCTCAATCACGTGCTTATATAGATTCCAATATGAGAGAAATGTGTGGCAACAAACTAAGCGTAAGGCCTTGTCCTAATCCCAAGGAGAAATCAATTAATGAAAGAGGGACTGGTGGTTGAGTAGTTGACTAGCCCCTTAAATGGAAGCATGGAGGGTCTGGCCGAGGAGACAGAGAAATGTCAGCCCAAAGTACCACAGAGGGAAGTTTTTCCTACATGACCATACTGACCAAAGTTTATTTCTGACATAAGGAACAAGACAGACAAGAGAGGATGTACAACACTGGAGAAGAAGCTCCCAACCAACAAGACATGTCTATTGTTTTGACTATAAATACATCAGAGGCATGATATGAAAAAAGGTGGGGGGGGGGGGTTCATCCCAAGATCAGAGGAAGTTTTGAGAAATGTTTATGACTGTATATTTCAGTTTGTAAGTTGGAGGGGCATGTAGCTATAAATTGCATCGTTATTGAAGACTCATATGAGTTGTTTCATCAGATTTGTCTTCTATGTTCTCTGTTCTATTCTTCATTTTGTCTGAATGTAATTGTTGATTTTAAGAATTAAAATTTGCCTTTGATTGATAGATTCCTAATGCGGTAGAGTATCTGTTGTAATCTTGCCTATTTATCATTGTTTATTGTTCAAACACATCTAAGTTCTATTCTTCATCTTGTTTGAATGTATTGTTGATTTTAAGGATTAAATTTTTCCTTTGATTGATAGATTCCTGATGCGGTAGAGGATCTATTGTAAGCTTGCCTATCTATCATTGTTTATTGTTCAAACACATCTAAATTCTCTTCGCAGTGAGGATCTATGCTTAGCGAATATTCATTTTTATGTTATTCTCTTATTCTTCTCTTCATCATTATACAAATATTTTGTCTCATAGGGAGCTTAAATGCCTTCAATGAGCAGATTGTTTATGAATCCATAGCCCAATGGTCCATCACTGATCTATAGTGATATCTATTGTCTTTTCCTTTATTTAAATTCTTGTTGATCCACCTACTGAAACCAATTTAATCCATTTACATTTTGATGGGTACTAGGCTTATCTTCTTGCAGTCTGAGGGTGATTCTCAGTGCTAACAGAAGGTTTGTTTCCATGCTTTATATCTAAATTTTATTAGTGAATTGTTGTTTGTTTCTCTAGTTGGCCATACATCTCTTTTATTCTTTTTTGGGTGCGACCAACATTGGCCCTCGCCGTTCATGTAGGATGCATGGGTTGCCTATGGAAGAGCCGGAAGACTATGCCCCCTTTCCTCCTAATTCACCAGAGGGTCCTTCTCCTAAAGCAGAAGTCAATAACGACGTGTCATCTAAGATCGAGAGTTCTACTCCATTGGTTTAATGATCACTCCATGTAAATATGTTATTGAATGTTATACAAGATCCATTTTTTCTCCGAATAAACTCTTCAGGAGATGTTGTTGTTGAATACTATACTAGAATACCTTATGGACCTTATGTAGAGTCTGATGTGGATGATCCACCATTTCAGATTGAATAATTTAGAACTTTGGTTCATACTTCTGTAATTTTTAATCCTAGTCCAATCCCCATCCATTCTTTTTGGAGGACTTCCTCGGGACACGATATTTTTGATAAACTAGGTATGAGTCCAAGCCAACCCACGTCATCACACATACCCGTTACTTCTACTGCATATACAATACCTTTGGATCATTTTACTGAAATGACAAGTAATGTTTGTATGGTTTCAGACCCGTTGTTGGTTGGTACACATACAATCCTTCCTCTCCATCTCACTAGCTCTACCACGATCCCACAAGTCACACATGTTTTTGTCAGAAGTACGGTAAAAACTCAAGCTCCTATTGGAACACCACTTCCTCTTAGATCAAATCCATCACTTACACTTGGGTATAACGCTCTTAATATTTCTATTACTAATCCTACCCAGGGTCCATCAGGAGGACCTAATCTTTTTGTTCCACCTGGGTATAATGTTGCTATCATTTTTGTTCCCACACCTACCCAGGTTCTATCCAAAGGGCCTAGCATTCCTCCACCACCTAGAGGATCTAATCGTCCTATCCCAAGTAGCTCAAATCAGCTTGGAGGAACAAGTCATTTTGTTACTTCTAGTTTTCAGCTCCTTGTTGGAGGTCAACCTCAAGTTGGGGGTCATAACCCAGTTTATGAGAAGTATACACCTGGATTACAAACCCAACCTTGGAATTTTCCTTTCCAAGGGAATCAACAACTGCCTGGGGGGAAAAATCCTCAATTAAATTCTTTTGTACCCTCTAATCCCAGGCAACCTTATCCAGGAACTGTAAATCCTACCTAGGGTCAAGATTTTCAATCTAATGCTCCTTTCCAAGGTAGCATGCCAAATCAACCAACACATGTTGGCTACTTGACTCAAAACCCTCCACAACCGAATTTGACAAGGCCCTCTAACTATTTATAGACTTCTTATGGTCCTACTGGTATACCATTGGGATTGCCTCCCCAAAATTACAAGTTTTCTCAAGTAAACAGACAATTGTCATTTCTAGCTACTTTAGATTTACCATATTTATCTAGGATTTTGAATGATCCCATATTGCATTCTCCTTATCGACCAGTTATACCTACCAAATTACCATCATACATTCTTAAGTTTTATGGTTGATCGGGAGAATACCCAAACAATCACGTCATGACATTTCATCTTTGGTGTTCAGCCAACTCCTTGATGGATGACTCCATCTGATTACGTCTCTTCCAACGCACTCTTACAGTTTTGGCTGCCAAATGGTACATCGAGTTTCCACGAGGATTCTTCAATGATTTCAACACCTTATATATGGATTTATTGACACATTACCAATTACCGATACGATATGAGACAGGAACTGAAATTTTAAGCTCATTTAAACAATCCTCTTCTACTCACATCTTAGATCATATTCACGAGTGGAGGAGACAACGATTAATAAAAGTTCCCCTTCCTGATCAATTATTGGCTAAGTGGTTTACCAAATCACTCATCATTCCTATATCCCATGATGTTTCCATGGGGGGTGTCGTCACTGAAGAAAAGGTGATTAGTCGTGCTCAATACTTGGATCTCGTTTATTCTCAAACGGGCACGTTATATGACTTGATCCCTTATGCTCCTTGCCCATCGACAAATCCAAACCCAACGCCTCCAGTAGCTTTGCATGTTGTTGATGGTGTGATTAGAAATTTTCATGTTGAGACTCAGTACAAGCAAACCAATCATTCCAATCCCAAATCTACTACTGCTAATGCACAAAATGTTACTCCTCCTCCTCCCTCTCCTAGTAAAACCTCTAAGGTCAATACGGTCCACTCTACGCCTACCAGTAAATCTCAAAATAAAAAGAAAGGGAAGGGTAAGAATAAAGAGGATAAAAATAATAATCAAAAACCTAATAAACCCAAGACTCATCCTGTTTATGATAAATAAAAGTGAAAGCCTTGTTATCCTTGTCTTATCTATGGTGAGGACCATTATACGAAAGATTGTCCGAGACATGCAAAAGTTACTAAGTTCCTCCAAGGAACTGGGACTCCTCCTACACGTATCCTTTTGTCACAACCTTTTCCTTCTCAATAGCAAGCCCAATTTGTTATTCATGACCAACCCTCTCCCTCTACCACCTCTTATGTACTTATGTGTACCAGTGACTCCAAGAAAAATAAAGTTGAAGTCGCTACTCGAACCAAAGATTATTCTCCTTCTAAAGAGAAAGTTGATGATCCACCTCCTCCATTGGCTCAACCTCCTCCATCGGCTCCATCTCCCAATGGTCCTCTTCATCTTGAACGACCTAGTCTAGATATAGTTATTCATTCACCTCCTAAGGGCATCATTCATAAGTCGTCATTTAACCCACATGCATGTTCCTCTTAAAACTACAGTATTGTAGAAGATATTTCACATACACCTTATATGATGTAGGCTCTCGAAGTCCTTTAAAATTGTCCTACTCAATGGAAGGAACTATTAAAGGCTATTGGTGGAATCAATCCTACTAATATGAATTTGATAATATTTGACTTGGAACATCACATTCCAAGACTACCTCATCAATTAGATTTTCAAATACAAGTAATTGTGGAAAATAAGAATATTTGTCGAACTGTTATTGATGAAGGAGCTTCGACTTGCCTCATGTCCTTCACTTGTTGGAAATCCATTGCCTCTCCTGCCCTTACCGAGTCACACAAGATGTTAAAAGTTTTTAATGGTACAGGGTTTAAACCTTATGGTGTTCTTCCTGCGTTATCTATTGCATTAGAAGGAAAAGTGGTTACTGTTGAGGTTGAGGTGTTTGATGCACCTCTTGATTACAACCTTTTACTTGGACATAGTTGGATTGACGCTATGCATGCAGTTTTTTCTACTCTTTTCTGTGTGATATGTTTCCCTGACCAAGGTAATGTTGTTACGATAGATTAGCTCACCTTTTTTAGTTTCATTTCGCGCACTTGTAACATTCCATTCATAGCAAAAACACCTCCTGGTTATGAGAATGCTGGTGTGATTTTCTTAAAGGATTCATCGTTAATGGGTACTTTCCCCATTCCACCACCTGATGTTCCTCCTCCTTTTGTCACTTCTATTAACATGATTTCGACCAGTGTTGACGAAACCCCTGAGTCTTATGACCCTTGGATAGTACCTATATTGGAAGAATGTCTTCGTTATGGCGACCAAATGCCTATAAGTCTAGTGGAATTGGCCTATCAAGTTATTCAATCGGCATCTCCTTCTCCTCATTCTCTCTTTGATACGTCTCCTAATCCATTTCAAACAATATTTCCAACTAATGAAACAATCATGGCAATTATGTCTGTGGAAGACACACCATGGGATGATGGACATCATCATTCTATTCTCTTCCTCAAACTTGAGACTATCAAGAGTTATCAACGGATTTTGAATCCTTCTACAGTTATTACTATTCCCCTAGTTTTTGAACCAACACGTGATGTTTTTCATAAAGGGAACTTGGGAAATATTTCACCCACCATCCCTCTAGATATTTCAATTAAGCCTGGGATTGTCGAAAATGTTCATATAGGTGCCTCATGTTCTCCTGAAGAGATCCAAACTTACAAGGCCCTTTTCCAAGAATTTTGTGACGTTTTTGCACGGAGTTACGAAGAAATGCCTGGAATTGATCCAGATATTGTTGTACATGAAATTAAGACATACCCTGACGCTAAACCTATTCAACAACGACTTCACCCCGTTCATCCATGAAAATTTGTTGCGATCAAACTTGAAGTTGAAAAACTTCTTAAAGTTGGTTTTGTCTACCCTATAGCATTGATTGATTGGGTCTCCAATCTTGTTCCGGTTACAAAGAAACAAGGAACGATCCGTGTTTATGTTGATTGTAGGGATATTAACAAGGTTTGTCCCAAAGATAATTATCCAACCCCTTTTGTCGACCAAATCATTGACGATTATGCCGGGAGTGAAATATTCTCTCTGATGGATGGATTCTTCGGCTATATTCAAATCAATATTTTACCCACAAATCAACATAAGACTTCTTTTATTTTCCCTTGGGGTACCTTCGCATATTGTAAACTCCCTTTCAATATCGAGAATGTTGGTGCGACTTTTCAATGTACTATGTCTTATGTCTTTCACGATATTAAGCATATTGTACAACCTTACCTCGATGACTTACCGACGCATTCCATGCATCATCAAGATCACCCGGCACACTTATGATCCATTTTCCTACGATGTCGATATTACCGCATACGATTGAATCCACATAAATGCATTTTTTTTGTGGAGCCTGGACGACTTCTCGACTTTATTGTTTCTACGCATGGGATCAGGGTGGATCCTTTGAAGGTTGAAGCTATTATCAATTTTCCTCCTCCTTCTACCTTACACCAACTCCAAAGTTTGCAAGGGAAGGGAAAATTTCTACAATGATTCATTCCCAATTATGTCGAACTAACGAAATGTTTCACTCGACTTCTTAAGAAGGGTCATGATTTTCTATGGAATGACACTGCTAACAAAGCCTTTGAAGCTTTGAAACTTGCATTAACCCATACACCACTCTTATTTCCCCCCGATTATAGTCGATATTATTTATTATACTTGGTTTCTTCAGATTATACCATAGTCATGGTTCTAGTGCAAGAGGATGATTTGCACGATGAACATGTTATTTACTATTTAATTCGAAGTCTTATGACCACCGAAATAAAATATATTCATGTGGAGAAATTGGCCTTGGCGGCTGTTCAAGTTGTTCAACGTTTTCGTCACTATATCGTATTGCACAAAACCACGATTATTTCTTATTGCAATCCTATGAAACATATCCTTACACGACAATTGCTAGGGGAAAATACTCCAAATGGATAGTGATTCTCTAGGAGTTTGATTTGGAGTTTGAACGATCCAATTCAAATAAATATTTGGTATTTGTTGAGTTGATATGTGACCTTCCCTCCGCTGAGACAGAAATTGTGACAGAAGATTCTTTTCGTGATGAATCTCTCTTTCTAATCAATTAAGGCGATATCTAGTATGGATACATTATCATTTATCTCCAAACCCAAAAATTTTGGCCTAATCTTTCTCATGTAGATCGTCATCGTATTAGTTATCAATCCCATCAATACATTATCCTTGGTGATACCCTTTATCGTCGTGGTATTGAATCTGTATTTCGACGATGTCTAACCTATGATGAAGCCGAGAAATCTTTAAATGACTGTCATTCCAGAGCATGTGGAGGTCATATGTCTGGGTATGCCACTTCCCAAAATATCCTCCAAGCCGGTTATCTCTGGTCTTCATTGTTTAAAGATTGCATTATTTAAGTTCAGAAATGCCACACTTGTCAAACGTATAACAATAATATTCGATCACATATTGCTCCTCTTTATCCTGTAGTTTCCATTGGTCCATTCGCTAAATGGGGCATTGAATTCATGACATGTAACCCTCACTCGGATGGGGGGCATGGATACATTATTGTAGCTATGGATTATTTCACTAAATGGGTCGAGGCGATGCCTACTGTTGGAACACGTATATTTCTAAACTTTTCAACTTTAAATAAATTTCATTCCTGGTTAAATAAGAATAAGGCATGTGTGATATATGCCATTGATGAAGTCTTCCATCTAATCAAACGATCCTAAATCTCTTCGGATTTGTGGAGCCACCCAATTGTTAAAAATTTAAATAGCTAGAGGCCACTTCGGAGCTTTGTGCTTTGGGCGTTTCAATAAGTCATAAATTTAAAAAACCTGAAACCCAAAAGTATCTATTATCCCTTTTCCTGGACTTTTGAAGAAAATGAGTAGTAATACACGTGTGTTTTTCGAACCTCTCCTGAGTCGACACGTGGCACCCTTTCCTGATTTTTTCATCTAAAGATTCTTACGATTCTAAGTAATACGTGGCACCCCCTAGTCTCGATATGTCATCTAGAATGACATCATCCTCGACATGTCACTGTGGGAAATGGCCTTTCAGAAATATAACAAAGAGCCAACTTGCAAATCCACGAAGAAACAAAATTACGAAATATTAAATCTTGATTAGTTAAGTTAATCTTGATTAAAAGATAGTTAAAAACTTTGCACTTCGGAGTTCAGACCTTTACCATTCATCACATCCTGAAATATCTGAAGTTCGAACTTCCAAAACACTTGAAACGTTAAACAAGATGAATTAAAACTTAAGAAGATATTATCGTATAATTAATCGTTTCGCAATTACGGGCTTTGGGGATTTCTTCTTGAGATACATCTGAAAATCCTGAAGTCTGAATACCTGAAAACACTTAAAGTTAAGCATGATTAATAAAAATTTTAAGAAGGATTATATCATAATTAACCTTTCGCGGATTCGTGATTCGAGAAGTTTCAAATCTGTTTCTTAAAAAAATCCCAAACACGAACCACCATATTAATGGCATTTATCATAAATCAACGGTAATGATTTTTAACGTAGATTGCGGATCGCAAGCTAGATTTTCTCATTAAGGTAAATAATTTTTCCATCAGTGAAGGTATTCTCAAATTAATGTGCCTTAGGTGAATAACAATGCTTGATTTTGAATTCTATTTTCATTCTCGCAGAATAGTAAGTTTTAGCCAACTGAGAAACTCACGCATCCCCTTGTAACATGTAACCTCGTTCCGATTTTATCAATACCATGGCACCACAGAAGATGATTAAAGCAGCTGGTGAAAGTGCAAATCTAAATGTGGACGTTCTATTAGATACCACACCATAAGCCATAGACATTGTGAAGTCTTGGGCATAGGTGTTCGAGATCCTGCAATACGAGCTTATAAATTGCCTAGAGGATTCAGGTGATGAAGGGAACGAAACTCATGAAGCTAAACTCAAGTATATATCTCAATCAGAGCTACAGAAAGTAGCTGCATGGCCGAGGCTCATACCATATAATGACATGATAGGTTGGGCCCTGGAAAATGTCGACATTCAGACCAGGAGCATTTACAACTCCCAAAGGGTTGTTGTTGGATCTTTTCGACCAGAACACATTCAAGTAATGTATAAGTTATCTCCTGATTTTAAATATAATTACAATGTTGCATTCATGATGGAGTTTCAGCAACGGGAGTGCCTACAATATGACCAGAGCTATCATGATATAATCAAGTCCTAGTGGGGACACCCAGAGAAATTTAGAACTGACGCTCATGGTGTTTACACCATTGCATCGTTAAATACTCACATGATCTATGTAGCTATGATGTTATGTAGACTATTAGGAAAGAAGAGCCCCACTCATTTCCCGGTGGAATGGGTGTCAATTATGCATGAAGTGGCTGAGGGTTACTCTTTCAACTGGGCCAAGATGTTGTCGGATAATCTAGCCAAAGAAATCACTAAATACCAGTTGGATAAATCAAAGGGACAGTCTATCCCTTTCTACATGTCTACATATATTATGGATGTCATATGCTTCATAACACCTTTCCCACTAAAGAATTGGAGCTGGACTCCAGCCAACGTTGAACCTATACACTTTTACCATTCCAAACTGTGGGAGGAAAAGGCCAAAGATTTCTTCTATGAAATATTCCATCATGTAGTGGTTCCCATTCATATAGATTTATATGGTTTCCCACCCCCTCGGATTTTAGATAGAATCATGGGAAACCTGGGAAAAAAAGAAGATTGGTTCATAGAAGAAAACTTCTCCTACATCATGGTTTTCGGGTGCTAGGTCCCTCCCCATGCTCTCTCGAAGTTTTTACTAAACAGACTAGTATGTCAAGAGGTGGCTTATCAAACAGTGATAGGAGGCATCAACAAAGAAATGAAAGCAGCCCAGAAAAAGGTATGGTCTACCTTCCCTCTCCAAGTTGGTATGTTTTCATTGTTAGACTTCGGCCACTCCAAAGTAGAAGTTGCAGCTCTAGAGGATGTCAAGTTGGTTGACATTGAGTTTAAAAAGCATAATCCACAGAAAATCATGGAAAACCACCTAACTCAATACAACTTGAAGAAATATATACACAAGAATTCCCCGCATGATGAAATATTCAAGGGAGCCAGGTCATATGAGAAAGTATTGAATAGATTCTAAGCTTTGTCCCCAGATCAATAGGTCAATTTCTTTAGTTTTTAGAGGCACAGAAGAAACATCTTGCCGAAATTATTACAAGGAGAACCAATGGCACCGTTGTCTACATAGGAAATTGTACCTCTGGGTTTCAAGGCAGGGAGTTCCAGCAAATAGGATGCTGAGTAAAATCCAAAGGAAGTCTAAGCTTCAATACAGAAATTGAAGGCTTCATTATCAAGTCCATTAGGCCCTCAAACGATGGCTCATGCTGAAGCTTTCCTAAAGCAGGGACAGGATACATCTCCTTCTACACCAAACAAACATGTTACCAATACAACAGAGCAACAACCGTCCACGGAGATAGGTAACCCCATTATTTCATTGACACCGTTGCAATCCATTTTCAGAAATCCTAGTTCCAAAGTTATATTTATAGATGATCTTACCCCAATTTTAGCCGAAGAATGCCTCCTTCAAACTTCTTTTTCAGCAAGAAGAAGAGGGCCATCGTTAAATGAGAAACGCATCAGAAAGATGGTGAAATAGTAAAAAGGCAAAGAATGGTGTACGACTGACAGGGTTGAGATTATTTAGAATTCGCTAAGGAAATGGCAGGCTCTTTAGATGCCTTTGCCACGGTAAATTAGTGGTCTATCAAAAATCTAGTTGAGCAGCTAAAACAGAGAAACATGTTGGTAGGTCAGGTACAAGACCAGATAATGACTATAGAATAGGATGTAAAAAACAAGATGAACCGAGATTTTGAATAGGTCAGAGCTTATGACAGGAAGCAAATTAAATAGTTACAAGCTAACCTTGAAGAGCTCCATCATAATTCACAGGCCAACAAAGGCTTAATCACTCAACGGGAAGAATTAATAAAGTAGTTGCAAATCAGGTTAGACTTGACCAAAGGTACATCAGTAGAGATATCATCCTTCCGGGCTCAAGCAATAGAAATAAATGAAAAATTGGAAGAAGCCCAGCTGGATCTTTTTACAAAAGTGGAAGCCATCCAAAATCGTTACCAGGTAGTAGATATTTCCCTGAAGAACATTTACATTAAAGAAAGATAACTTGGCTCAGCTCGGGTTAAGTTTCAAGAGGTTTCCTTACTGGTACAAAAAGATGATGTCTCAGATGTTCCTCGATTGTCTCTTTTTGAGCAAATTAGAGGCAACATAATTTTAAAGGGCTGGGAAACGAATCTGGCCAAAAGAAAGAAACTTGGCAAAGAAGTAAATGAGGCTTGTCTAGAATTATTTTCATTACTAGGTAAAGGACTAATTGATTTCGAAGGAAATAATATATTTGAATCCCTAGGTCAAATTGATATGACAAAGAACCAATATATTTCCAAAACCAACAAAGAAGAAGCTTTGACGGCCATTCAAGAATTGAACCAAATTGATCTCCTGCAAATGAACAAATGGATAGTAAACCCAAGTTTTAAATTGCAGGCCAGATCTCAAGGAGCAAAAAGGATACAAGAAAGGTTTCCTCGGTTGGAGAGGAAGTTATACACTTTTGAGGCAAATGAAGCAATTGAGCCTTCAGGATTGGTGGTGAAGTTAGTAAGTAAATGCATCCAATGTGTTGAATATGGGAAAGCAATCACATCAAGAAACAAGTAAGAAAGCGCTATTAGATGATTGGATATAGTCAAAGGGACACATGGCAACAAAGCTATGATGACCAGTACGTGGTGCCAAAATAGCCAAAATATCAGAAGACAAAAGTGTTTCGGCGAGAAAACGAAGAGATTGCCAGCGAAGCTCATCATTTTCTATGCTCTATTTTCTTATTTCATATATTCACTATTTTAAATTAGGAGAAGTCCAACCGTTTTAAGTTGTGACGATTTTGTATAAATACATAGATTGAAGATCTATCTCAGACTACTTCTTGCCAAATGTAATAGAGAAAACTCTCCTTTTTTAGTATTAATACAAGTGTAGACAGAGATTCCAACTTTTGTTCAGTTTGAGTTATGTGTTTTTCCTATATTTCATATCTCTAGCTTTCTTTATGCCATTCCTTGATAAGTGAGTGGTGGTAATTTAGTACTACTATTATTGTAATCACATTTTATTGGTTGTTTGATAAGCAAGTAGTTTTTCCTCTGTATTTGCTATAAGTAAATACAAGACATGTGAGCTACTTGGATCATTGTATCTCATATCCTTTCAAGGGTTCATTCCTTATTTTCTTCTACTACAAACAAGGTAAGATTCATCTTTCATTGATGCCTCACTTTGTTTAACAATTTTGTAAGTTTCTCCCACATCATCTGATTTTACAAATTGACTCAGACAAAGAAATACAACCTTTGTCATGTTCTGTCATTAATTTTATTTGGGGATTAATTCTTATATAAATAACGAAAGAAAAAGAACCTTTAAAAACATTCCTTTAATATTCTTGATGCCTGACATTACTCTTTGAGCCTTAAGTTTAATCTCAGGAACAACACCTACATTTGATAACACCGGTAAAACTACAACATTGTTCATATTCAATCATATCGTCACTAGGTTTGGTGTCCCTCGGGCCATCGTCACCGACCATGGAAACCATTTTCACAATTTTATGATGTTTGAGCTTACCAATAAGTTGGGTTTACGGCATGAAAACTCAACCCCTTATTATCCACAAGCCATTGGCCAAGTTGAAGCAATCAACAAATTTGTAAACACTATCCTTTGACAAATGGTAGGGATTCACAATTCAAGATGGCACATGATCTTTTTTTCAGCATTATGGGTCTATTGGGCATCCTTTAAATATGCTACAGGGTTCATGCCTTTCCAGTTAGTGTATGGTATCAAAGCCATTTTTTCAATTGAATGTGAAATCATGTCTCTGAAACTGGCTGTCGAACTCCTCCCCTACACCATAGTCAAAGAAGAACCTCTCTTGTATTTAATGCAATTAGACGAGACTCGTCGTGATGCTACGTTAGTAATAGAAACCCATAAGAAACGCGTCAAGGCTCAATATGACAAGCATGTTAAACCTCGTGTTTTTTCTTAGGGTAATTTGGTTCTTCTATATGACCAAGATCGTGATTTGTTAGGGACAAGTAAATTAGAACCCATGTGGCATGGCCCTTATATCATTAAATGAGTGTTGGAGAAAGGGGCATATGAGCTGGTTGATTACGATGGAATTCCTTCAGGTGAACTCACAAATGGGCTTTACCTAAATAAGTACTATGCTTAAAGTGTTTTTGCATGAGTGATTTGTATTTTAGTGTATCATACTCTAGTGTGATTTTTTTCATTTCTTGTTCTTCCTTCAAGCTTCTTACCTTTTCTTGTGCTTGGTTTCTATATGTCGGCGTTCTCGCTACCCTATTTTGGCTTTGTTGATGGTGCTAGTCACAGTACTAAAAAATCTAGTGTCTGCTACATGGGCAATCTATGCACCTATGGACGAGTTGATCAGTCTACACGGTATTTTCCTTGGTTGTGCAACTAATAATATTATGGAATACAGTGTGGTTATTGAGTTATTAACTGACACAATTTCATTTGGCATCCGTCATCTAATTGTACATCTTGATTCACAACTAGTGGTGTTGCAATTAAGCAATGTTTATTCCATCCAAAGTCCTACACTATTATGGGTATACTTAAGAATTCACCTCTTGGAAATAAATTTTGATTACATTGAATATCAACACATTCCTAGATATCTAAACACATTAACATATGCATTAGCTAATTATTTTTTAGATAGACATTTACACCATTTATAAATCCAAACACACATGTAAAGACAAGTAAGTCGGTAGACGTTTTGTATTATAACGTCAAAAGTTACAAAAAAGTGTTTCCTAAGACCAAAATGTTGAAGCACATGGCTTCATATACATATGAATCATGGATGTTTCTCATTATAACAAACCATTGTCCGTGCTACATGACGGAGCAGTCAACTAATGGATGTTGAAATGCCAATTGTATGGCATTGGTAGCGTCGAGGCAACTCATCCACAGTGATATCAGGGATATCCATAGTCAACTCCTCGAGGTTGTGTTCGATCTCCTCAACATCCTAAGCTACTACCCCTCGACCTACCACATTGCCTATCTCTCCATGTCTCTGGATAAGAGATGATCCTGGAGGCCTAAAGTGCACCACATCTGCATAATTGAGAGCTCTTGTTTAGTCTCGGATACATAACAAGGAAATTTCATAATCAAAATACAAAAAACAACATATAATGAAAAAATTCTTTTTACCTATCTCTCCCCACTGTGAACCCTCGGGTAGTGCCAAGTCGGGATCACCATGGAAATTCGTTCTAGCATATGCATAATCCTCAATCATGACGATTTGATCTCTCATCCACTGGAAGAAGGCAAGACCATATGTAATGGTTGGCACACCACCATGGCGGGTCATCAAGTCTACCCATCTCTTCATCTGAGGATCCTGTGGAGCGGGTAGTACACCCCAATCCACATGTTGTAGGCACAAAACTGAGACCCTCTCTAGGAAGAAGGATACCAAAATCGATCCATATTTGAATTGTTTCAATCAACTGGTCCTATAGTTTGTTAATTGTTTCTTCATATTTTTTATGAGGCTCGCGCACCAGTTGAAGACTCGAGGCTCCATGCACTCGATAGAATATTGGAAATGGCTCTGCAAAGACTTATGTGGAGAAACACTCCCTGCCACATGAGTGATAGTATAGAGAATGGTCCTCAATGATAAATCCTCAACATCTTTTATGGTGACTTTGCAACTATGTTTCTTTGTACCAGTTGCGCAGTTATGTGCTACATAATAATCCATAGGTTCACCTCCTCCTCTGCTTCCCGATAGTGACACCCAAGACCCATGATGAGATAATCCAGACAAAAAATAGATTTCATCAATGTCTAGAGTGAGTGTATGAGCCCCAACATGAAAATCTTGTTTGTTTACGTCCCACATCTAGACTAAGTGCTCCAATAATACCAATTGGTCTCTCATGCCCTGCACTTTGAAAACCTTTAGCTAGTCGCACTCCCGGAGTGCCATGACAGTGGTGGGATCATTCCCAACAATGTAATATTCCTCTTCATTCTCTCTTTCCCTCCATTTGAGCATGATGACCGATGGAAAGTCTTCCAAACAACAATAAATAATGAATTAGTTCATCAAAAATCCAAATTTAGGAGTTTTCCTAGCTCTCTCTCTCTTTTTATTTTTTGAGTTGTGGTCGTCGTAGGGGCCAAATTTACCACAGTATGGCATCATTTCACCCCAACTATAGAACCCCTGTGACAATCCTATATCGTCACATTTCCCGATAAGAGCCTGCGACGATCTGGAGGTGCACTCTCCCTTGAAAATTTTCCCATAAACTCAAACTTTAACCATTAAAACTGGAAAATTTTACCATAAAAAGAGAGAGCGGAGGAAGAGAACCTACCTCATGGAAACGGCTCGAGAAATCATCCACGGAGTGCTCCAGAATCGTCACTTGAAGATCGAAGGAAAAAGAGGGTTTTTGGCACTAGTTTGGTGAAAATACAAATGAAATGGTAAAATGAACTAGTTTTGACCTATTTAACTTATTTTTACCATTTTAATTTAAAAATTAATTATTTTTTAAATATTTTCACCTATGTCACAAACCTAATGAACTTTTCAAAGTGTCAATATTGCAGGTTATAGATCTGACAACAGGAATTTTGATATGGATCACTCCTTTTTGATCGTTTTTGCGTGGTTTTATGATATATATATATATATATTTTTAGGGTTTTTCAGGAAAAACCCTAAGCATGGTATTTATTCTTTCTCACTCTCTTAAAACTATGAGAATGTAATTGAGTAAAATTTTATCACTTTTTCAGACTCATAATGGCAATATAAAAAACAAACCCCCCTGGAGTCTCCTTTAAGATCTTTTCAAACTCCCTAAACATGAAAAGATAGCCGAGCAACCTTGTTATTTTCACGCTCGTAAAAGTATTTGAAGAAAACATCTGATGAGCAGTGGATTATCTCTTTTTTGGTCTCATCGAACTAATCTATGAAAAAGGACATTTTGGATTTTTCTTTAAGTGTTTTTCAAACTCTCTATACATGAAAACCCCATGAGTTTTCTTTCTTTGGACTCGTAAAACAAGCATCGAAAGACCCATATGGGACCGAACCACTCCTTCCTAGGGTTCACTAAAAATACTCCGAGGGACTCATCCGAAGGATGAGCTTACATTACAAGAATATTTTATCCTCCTCAAGATTGCATAAAAATAAATAGGTACTCGCTAGAAATGGTGGGGGGAAATTGGGAAAGAAATGTATATATGTATCTGTGTTAGTGGCAGTAAGTCTCTCTTGAACATGACACCCCTCTTCATCATTGTATCTAGGTTGGGAAATACATTTGTCTCTCGTTTGACCATCCACAAGTGTGTATGTTGGGTCCTCCTTGAGTCAATGTTTCCAAGACAATTGTCGTTTCGTTCATATGTTCAAGAGAAGTTCAACCTAAACAGGCCTTATATCGATTCGGCCATCTACAGTCCTCAAATTCTTACCATGTCGACCTTCCCTATGTCAGTTCTGAATCACTTTATACTATGATCCACTTTAATCTGTTACATATTTCATGTCATTGATGGGGGATACATTAAGGCCCTTCTGTGACGAGTATTTTCATGTCAAATTCAAATCATTATCCGGGAATTAGACTTATAAATCATTTAGTACCTTGGAACCTGCATGCCTCAATGACAGGTTTCCTCGTTTTCAATAGTGGGTTCACATCATTGGCCCCTGATTGGAAGATTCCATCGAGTGTTCGACTTCATCTCATTAATTCACATTTGTTGGATTGTACTAGAGTACCTTGGGGGTCATTGAAATCAATGGTGATCTCCTTTGCACTTTTTGACAATATCCATTAATGATTGATAATCAAGTGGTTTCTACCATGTTCGACTTCGACACCTGTAATCAGATGTATAGATTTTTACTTCGGGAAGATGGAATGAAGACCATGGATATTGTCAAATAGATCTAGGTTGTGATGGAGTAATCATAAGTCTATACTGACACATAGATCCACCATGTATTTCTCATGGCTATGTCCATATTTGAGTCGTTATAGCATAGATCTAAAGTGTATTTCTCGTGGCTATGTTGAATCATGATGACATGGATCCATAGTGTATGTTTGGTGGCCATGACTCACTTGACACTTATGAATAGAGTCACTTGTAGTCTGAGTATGGGAATTCCTACCTCGATAAATGGTATGTTATTATGCAGATGCTTGATTGTTTGCAGGTTTCCGACCGATGTGCTCCTTGTTTTCGACACACACATTGTACAAAGTATTTCATTTGTCACGTGTTCCAACTTCATAGTTTGGGGGGCATTCTATTACACATTATTTTGGTCTCCCCTGTGATCAACTGACAATATGTGTATTTCTTACCCCTTTGTTCCCTGAAGCTACTGAAGAAATAAGACTTTCTCCCTGATAAATAGAATCATCTCTCCTTTCTTAAAAACCCTATCAAAGAAGATCATTGCACCTTGCGAAATGATAAGGATGCAACGATCCCTGATCATCACATGTTGCACCACAGTGGACTGCGGCATTGTCCCAGGCTGTTTGTGTTTAGGGTGCGACGATGCTCAAGCAAAGGAAAAAGGTGAAATTCTCAAAGGTTCTAGAATGGAATATCCAAAAGGATGAGGTGGCCTCCAATCGGTTTGGATATCACTCGTTTCTATAATTTAGTGGGATTATCCTAATCTCTTCATCCATCTCTCTTCACTCTATATAAAGAGGGATATCTCATGGGAAAGGCTAGGTTGGATTATGCATGAAGAATTATGTTGAAGATTGTACTTGTGATAGCTTTTCTTTAGCTTTCCAAGTCAGGTTGTGAATACTCTTCATCAAAAGCATTGGAGCAAAGGTGTGTGTGTTGAAGGAAAGGGCCATTGGAAGGGACCTTGAAACATCAAGGCATAGGTTGTATTCTCCACTTTCATCAATATAATGCAGTGATACATTTCTTCCCTATAAAAATGTCTCCATTTTTATTATATAACTCCTTGATCTTATGCATAGGTTTCATTGGAATATATATATTGGTGTTCTCTCTCTTTTTTGGTTTGTTCTTCTTAACAGGTTCAACATCCCACAAATCCAAAGATGGATCAAGGACGATACTAGCGAGGATAAAATGATGTTTAAATGGTATGTCATTTGTCCCTCTTCGAACTATTTTACATTACAATGAAATCTAAGGAGAAGCGCGTATTCTGTTATTTTTTTTTCTAATTTCTTGTTGAAGTTAGGGATATTAGTTTGTGTCGGAACTTACCGATTTGTCCAATAAAAAATTATTAATTCATATTATGGTGAAAAAAATGTGCTTAAGATGATCCTTTGGGATAGAAAATAATTGGGCTCATCATTGATCATCATCATCAGGATTATGTCTTTATTGTGAGCCATGAGACATGATCTCATCTAGTTACTCCTAGGTGGGATAGGGGCGTAATAGATATTATTCCCCTACACCTTTGAAAATAAATCATCTATCTAATATCACAGTTGACCAACAAGTTCCATCTGGGACTGGGATGATTTCGAGAGGGAATTTATCAATAAAGTTGGTGAAGAAAAAACTTGGAATACTCTTTATAAATATATAATATCCATTAATATGAAGAAGAAAGAAATAATCAAGGACTTCAACCAACACTTCACCACCATCCTCAATAAGTTCCCCATTAACACCCAACTAGTAGAACCAATAGTAGTGGAATCTTACATAAGTGCCTTGCATGAATCTATTTCCATGTTCATCAAAAGAATTGGTAAAACCTCTCAAGTAGAAAATTTCAAAGAATACAAGAAGTTATAAAAGGAAATTCTCATTCTATTAGGGAGCCCAAGAGGGGAGGACGAAAAAGTTGTGAATGTTGGGAAGAAACCTCAGTTGTTGACCAAACCTGCAGAGAAGGAACCCACTAATTTAGAAGGTGTACTTAAGTTAGACAAGAAGTTATCCAACAAATTCATTAACCTTAAAAATGATTTTAGATAAGGGGAATCCGCTCAGAGGCCACTTAGACCCTTCCATAAAAAAGGAAACAACCAACCCAAACCTATATAACCCTCAAATTGAATCTAAATTTAGAGGAGGTATGGATGGACCACTTCTATACTTATCATCAAGCAAAAATATTGAGAATAATTGTCCCCAACAAATCAACTCTATGACTTTGGTCATAAATCAGTATCTTGATCAACAGTATCTATCTAACAAGTCATCCCAAGAGGATGAGACAAAAGAAATTGACAATAAGGATACACCACTAGAGAAGCTACCATGTTCCTCTGGGATTGGGTAGCATACTCAGATATTGATGTGGTAGCAGCGGTATCCTTAGGATTTGTAAAATCCCCCCAACCTACCCCAAATAATTATAGTCTAAGGAATAAGGGACCTTTACCTAATTATACTATTCCTACCAAACCAACTTCAACATGCACAAAGGTCACTCCTCCCAACTAGGTTCAAGGTAGCACAGCTACCCCTCAATCAAAATATTCCACCACCATTGCTCAAGCCAATAAGGCTCTTGGTAAGAATTCCAACCATGCAGCCCATGGAATATAGTTTCATTGAATATATGAATAAATCCAAAGCAAATTTTTCCATGTATGGAATATGTACTTTACCCCAAAAAATAGATTTTCTCTTGAATACCTTCAAATATCTTCCCAACATGCAGTAGAAATACACTACCACGCTCAAAACTCAACACAAACCGACTAAAAATAGACAAAAGAGAGAAGATAAATAAGAGGACAAAGTAACACTTAAATCTACCATAAATCCAACAAGTATAGATGTGCACTAAAAATCACAAACACCTCCATTCTCGCTGACCTTTGAAATCTACAATTATAATGTGCATAATTGTTTAGTGGATTCTAGAGTATCATCCAATGTAATGCCTTCTCTATTTTCCATAGAATAAATGTCGTTACTTCTAAATGTACAACTAGGATCCTTCAGTTAGATAGATCTGATGTGAAGGTTATGGGTAAATATTTCATGATTAGGCTAGCATCAAACCTTAGGGTTTGTTAGGTCAATGACATTGTGGTTATTGATATTCCTAAAGCCTATGATTTATTCTTGAGTAGACATTTCTCATAGAATATGCAGGTTTATTTTTCTACTAACTAGTCTCAAGTGTGGATACCTTATAAGGGACGAATGTATCAAATTAGGGTTGACAAAAGAGCCCACATGAAACATATTGTCACATTTTTGGAAGGTCATAACGAACCTATCAGCTTTTCTCATTTAGTGTTGGGAAATTGTTTTTTGGAAATTGATTGTGGGTGTTATGAAACTCAACAATCCCACCTACAACCAAACACATAATATGAACTCCTTCATTTCACTTAGAATGATCCAAATGACTATACATTATTAAAATAAGCTAGCACTAGTTCAACTAACTTAGACGTAGGTACCAACATTTGGAAATTATTTTTTAATGTCTCTAGGTCACAAGAAGGAGCCGAGGTAGGTTGTATTTTAATATACTTGCTTAAACAAAAGAATCTAATTTCTTTCTAATTAGAGTTTGAGTGCACCAAAAATACCACTGAATACAAGACCATTGTTCAAGGTTTTAATGAATCTATTGATCTCAAGGTAAAATGTTTAAAGTTTTTTGGTGACTCGAAGATCATTGAAAGATAGATAAAGAACTCTATGTGTTGTTTGTTGTTGCATTTAAAAGGTTACCAACATGAGTTATGGAAGTTAATTGATAATTTTGAAGCATTTATATTACTTCTATTCCTTGTTGCAGATGCTTTGGCTAATGCAGCTTCAAGATTCACCCCATTAAATAATGGTTTTTATGTTGAATTGTTTTTCAATCCTTTAGTATTAGAGGGTGTTCAATGGTGATGAGAACTTCACAGAGTTCCTCACCAATGTTGTCACCTTCAAGGATGTTCTCATCGATTATGAGGAACATGAAAAGGTTGTACAAAAGTGTATAAATAACTCAGAAAACTTCAAAGGGAACCCAATACGAAGAGGAGTGTTAACTTTGGAAAAACTATTTGATCTACAATCAAAGTTTTTATCAACTATCAACATAAATATGAATACTTCTTGCATGATTCATGCATTAATCAACCTGGGTACCTGAGACAGTCCCAAATTCATCAATATAGGAACATGTTGCACGAAAGCTAAAAAGTAGGCCTTCATCCAACTATTCACAAAGTATAGAGATGTATTTTCTTGGACTTATGGGGATCTCAAAGTGTATGACATCGGGATTATACAAAATTCCATACACCTCAAGTAATATGTGAATCATTTTTAATAGAAGCTTCATAGACTTCATCCAATGTTGGATCCATTAACAAAAAAGGAACCAAAGAAGATTCTAGATGCCAAGATCATATTCAAAGTTTGTCATTCAACATGGGTGGAAAATATGGTTCATGTTAGAAATAATTCAAGGGATATTAAAATTTGTGTAGATTTTTGAAATATAAATCAAGTGTCTAACAAAGATAAATACCATGTCCCTCCAATGAAATAGTTCCTCCAACTCATCTTTGTTTCTAAAATGTTTTCATTATTAGATGGGTTATCTGGCTACAATCAGGTTTTAGTAGCTGAATCTAATAAATTGAAGACTACCTTCCGCATGAAATGGGGAACATTCTCCTATTGCAAAATGCCATTTGGTTTAATAAATGCAGGTGCAATGTTACATTGTGCCATGGAAATTTCCTTTAAAGGATTGATAATTCAAAAAATCATGGTATACCTCAATGGTGTCATGGTTTATTCCAAGAAGAGGTCATACCACCCACACCATGTGAAATAGATCTTTGAGAGATGCAAAAAATATGGTGTATCCCTGAACTCAAAGAAAAGCATATTTGTTGTTTCATAAGCAAGTTTTCTTGGGTACATCATCTCTAAAGATGGGATTTCTATGGATCCAAAAAGTACTAAATAATCATGAAAATTCCCATGCCCAATAGTAAGAAGTCCATGTAACTTTATTCAGAAAGATAAATTTTGTACGAATATCCATCACTGACTTTGTTCAAATGCTCAAGCCTCTTCAAAAATCGATTAAGAAGGATTCTCAATTTAAATGGGCCTCTGTTGAGAAGGAATATTACGACAAAGTGAAAGTTGTCATAGCCACAACTCTATCATTACATAGCCTAGACTTTGGTAAATACTTCTCACTATACACTTTTTTCTTCTGACCATTCCCTTGTCGCAGTGCTCATATATAAATATGAGCAAGGGAATGAGTGCTCAATTTCATTCATGAGCACTGGTCTACAAGGGGATAAATTGAAATACGTAGCAATTGATAAACATGCCTTTGTTTTTTACAAGGAAATTAAACAATTCAGACCCTATATTCTAAAGAAACACACCAAAGTAATAGTTCCCTACCCAGTAGTGAGGTCATTATTTATACAGAAATAAATCGGTGAGTAAAGAGGAAACTAGATGACATTCATCCAATAGTGAAACCTAGATTTCAAACCTACCACTATAGTCAAAGCTCAAAGACTATGAAGCTTAGTAGTTGAAGATTTGGATCCAATTGATTCATTGGAAGAAGTTTGGGAAAATGAGTTGTCACTCTACATGTAGGAATTTTTCTATGTGATTTCCTAGACATATTCTTGGAACAATGGTCTTAAGCAGTATCTATAGCATGGTACTTCCCCTAGTCATCTGAATTTCGATCAAAAGAGATCCTTAAGGATCCAATCCTCTCAATAGCATCTTATCAACTACATCTCATTCTGGAAGAATTATGATGGTGTATTGTTTTGGTGTCTCAAGAAGAAGGATGTTAATAAAGTCCTCACAGAGCTGCATGCTGGACCGATTGGAGTAAAATTTGTTGGTGACACAACAACCGATAATATCCTAAGAGCCATATATTATTGACCAATAGTTTTCAAAGACACACACACTTATGTTTGAGAATAAAATACATGTCAGAAGTGTGTTGGCAAGGAGAAGAAACCAACATTCCCTTTGCATCCCATGGCTATTGAGGAACCATTTGAGCAATGGGGTTTGGATCTTATTGATGAGATTAATCCACATTCTTCTAGAAAACATAGATACATTCTAACCGCAACAGACTAATTCATGCAGTGGACTGAGTTTAGACCTCTAACAAAAGTAAATGAGGAGGCTATGATTCATTTTCTAGAGCATCATATGATCACCAGGTTTGGCGTGCCAACCACTCTTGCTTTTTATAATGGTACATGTTTTTATTCTTTGAATTTAACTAAGTTTTCTTTAGATAGAGGGATCATATTGAGATATTCAGCTAACTATTACCCTCAAGGTAATGATGTATCTAAATCTATTAATAAAAACCTAATCCATATCCTAAAATAAATTGTAGTTGACCATTAGAGGAACTTGCACAACACCTTAACCAACGCTCTATGGGATAATAGAGAAACCCCAAAAGCCTCTCTAGGAAAATCTCTCTACTTCTTAGTCTATGGGAAAGAATCCATCCTCCCCCCAAATATATTCTTACCATCTCTCCAACTATCCAAACCTCACGTGGGTAGAATTTCCCAATCATGCAAAGAAGGATTGACACCATGATCAAGCTCGAAGAAGAGAGAGAGAAGGAAAAGAAAAAAAAATAATCACCAACATACAATTAGGAGATGGTTTGAAAATAAGTCTATAGGAGAAAAGGACTTCCATGTGGGGGACCTTGTGTTAAAATACAAGAAGCCACATAAAGAAAAATATAAACATTCTAAATTCCCACAATTATGGATTGGTCCTTACTTGGTAGTGGATAAACTTGGCCTAGGAACATACAAACCCATAATTAGTGGTGGAACACTACCTAAACAACATATGGCTATGAGAAACTCAGGTCCAATCCTAGATAGGTTGTTGGTTACCTTCAAGGATCCACCCATACATTTAACGATGAGAGATGTTTTACACAAAAGTTAATGGAGTTCCCAAGGTGTTATATGCAAGGAAGGTTCTTATCATAAAATAGGAATATCTAAAGCAGTTCTCAACTAACAGGTTTCATCTTGCACTTTAAAGGATAATTGAGATCCCCCATCCACTTCTTTCATGAAAGAATAAACCAAAGGAAAAGGCTGCGGAAAATCATTTAAGATCATGTGGGGCATGCAAGTATCTCCATAGAGGCTATGGACACTTGTTAGTAGTAGAGAAGGGCCTGCGATACTAGGGTGACTCTGCCATGGATATGGGAACTCACTGGAAGTAAAGAAACACTAAGATAAATTGAATAATTATCCTAAATTTTCAACATTTCATGTGCGTAATGACCTTGTGGCACTGCACTAGCCTCCGAGGAAGAACTATGTCGGGAATTTAACTTCGTACTTCGACCTCGTAGATATGACCAGTAATCTGCTAAAAATGGAAATGGACACTCATTCAATGATGTTGAAGTGCAAGGTACAATGTAACTCATTGAGTTGAGGCTTCAATGCTTTACCAAAGGTAAAGTTTCCCTTAATAGAACTAATGATTGTCTTAAATCTTGTTGGTGGAGATTCATGGTTTATGTCAGTTTGTCACCGATTGTTTAGCTAGCAACAACCACCCCATAATATTTTTTTTCTTCATTAGAGGATGAAGGAAAAAGTAGATCTGGACTCCTCCTTCTTCAAATTTTTTAAAACCTTCATAGACTTAGCTTTGAATTGGTCACTAAACTTAGAAAATTCTATGAAGATATTCTTACTCATTCTTCTCAAACCTCACCAAGCTCTAAAGAATTGCTTTGATCTCTTCCCTTATCTTTTGAGCTATTTTGATCCTTCTGAAATCTTTGAAACTTATGAAAATTTTCTTTATTTCATCGCATAGAAAATTCCTTCCATCGTGATTTATCGCATAGAAGTTTTTCTTAGGTGAGATACACCACATCACACGAAAGTTTTCTTTCACAGCTAAAAAAGAAAGGCCTCGTAAATTTTCAAAATTTTCCAATGTATCATGCCCTTCAAAGTTTTCATTTATGATTACTATCGCACTAGAAAACTCTTTCTATTGTGATACATCGTGACACTCAAAAAATTCCAAGGACATGACATTTTGCATGAAAAACAATTTTCATTGTGTCACATTGCACTTGTCAAAACTTTCCTCTCTTGTGGAATATTGCACCATAAAAAAAAATTGTGACACATAGCAACTTGAAAAGTCTTTAAGCTCTATGATTTATTTTTCATTGTGTCCTAGTAAAATTTTAAATTACGTGAAATTTCACACCCTTATGAAATTTCCTCAAGAGAAACATTTCCCCTTTATCACACTTCATCAAGTTTTCCTTTCTCGGAATATGATTATTTGATCCTTAATGTGACAATATAAAAATTTAAAAAGGGTCAAAATGGCCACATTATTAATTATAAAATCAACTTTGGCCCTTTTTTTTTACCATTTCATTCCATAACTTGTTATTTTCTCCTCAATCATAGTAAATCCACTAGACGAATGGAATTTCAATATTGTCGATCGAATCACTGTACAAATCCACACCAAATCCCAATTTCTCTCTTCCAGGTATGCATCCAATGACAACATGATTTATTCTTTTCATTTTGTATCTTAAAAGGATTTAAGTGGACATTGAATCTACCCTAACTAACATCCTTCTACCGCATGGTCCTAGGATTCCACAAAAATCATAAGAAATGGATTAATCAAGGATATCATGCACCCACTTGACCCAATTTCTTGTATAGCTCCCATGTCATTGAAACCCTATTTTAATTGATCAAATCCCACCTTTTTACCCACCAAAAGGATAAATTACTATTTTCCTAGTAGGGCCTTCTCTCCCTCCCACCCCCACTCATGAAGACTACATCTTAATATATCCCAAAGATCACGAGAGGAGAATGGGATGTTTTGGAAATATTTGTTTTCAAAACTTGAGACTCAAACCCACTCAGTGTTTTCAACTTTATTGCAATAAGTAGATATGACAGGAAATCATGGAAGAACTAGGAAGCTCCTTAGAACCCAACCCGAGGTCCTCACTGGAGTGCATTAGTTAAAATTTCAAAAAAAAACACTTAAGGGTTGTGCCCCATCACCAAATCCCTCTTCAGAAGGAGTGATTCCCTCAATACATGATGCCAAATCATCACTAAATAAATGCATAATTCATAAAGGAATATTCTAGGAGTGGGGGGGGAGATATTTATTTTCAAACTAAAACTATGCATCAGGAGAGTCTTCTTCTCCTTTCGAACCCAATTGGATGCTAGCATACTTCTATGCAAATTTTGCAAAGAAATAGCTAGGTTAATTTTTCATAAATGTATCCAAGCCCTAATATTTGCAACTACAATCGATTCTTATATAAGTGAACACATGGAGGGACATAATTAAATGGAATACCCCATTTATGCAACTATAAAAAGCATGAGTCTTAGGGGAACCACTAAGACAACATCCTCAAGTACTGGAATTTTCTCTCCTGAAGATGACCACCATTAAAAGATAAGATTTTTTTAATCTTATGTTACTTGTTTCCACACTAGAATCTATATCTTTTTGAAACTAACAATGATAATGTGGGATGTTGTTGACATGGATGAGTTGCAATATCTTGATATGGATTCCAAGAAGTCCATAAATCAAAAGGACCCTATCATTCAATTGATCCCAAACTAAGAGGAGGATCTAGAAATAGATGTTATCATCCCATGCCCAACATATGGTGACACAATATATCGCAAGGAGACTGATGTAATCTACAAATGGGGAGATTTATACCAAATTTTCTAGGAGGAGACATATCCAGAGATGTCATTCCTTCCTCGAAAACTAACACAAATGAGGGAGTCTACCAATCAGTCAAACATTCACAACTTCACAAAGTGGGTGTGCACCCTATTGTATTTCCTTACATAGACACCATCTCTTGTATCATCAATCAAACTAGTGTTGATAACATGCTTATTAGAGATACAAATGGGAAATCCATCACATCATTATGTACGTCTTCCTTATATGTATATTACAAATTTCCATAGCATAGGTTGACCTTACCAAAGAATGGATGTTGCAATTCCCATTAGATTGCATAGAAGTAATAAGAAGCTAGGTGGGTACCTAGCAAGTTGTTCACAGCTAGAAGAAAAACAAATTACCCAACCAACCTACTAAGAACTCCTTACAGAATCCTAGTAGCTCTCCTGAGAAAGATGTATGTGTTAGAAAAAGAGGGTCGCATAGCAATAATATAAAATAGATGCATAAATAAAACACAAAAGATACACAATACAATATAGACACAGATATATGTTTTTCACCCAATATGGGCTACATCCACAAACAAAATTTTTTGTCCTTCCTTTATTATTATCCAGCAAATGAAGGAGTACAACCTACAACACACTTGTTGTAACTTCCCCTTCTTTTCTCATAGTCTCCTCTCTCATAATACAATATTCATTCTCATGCATAGCCACAATACAATTACCTCATACATAAAATAGGGTTTCCTTCTAGGGAAAAAACCCTAACATAACTTCTACCGTCATACCTGCAAACTAATGATGAACAGTTCAAATTGACTACGAAATTACAACATTTTACAAGACAATTTTCCCAAAAATTTCTCTTCTGAGGCACTACCCCCGAACACCCCCCAGGGGGGGCTCCAATAAATTTCATCACCCCCCCTAGAAATAGATGTGGGGTGGAATCCCCCCCATCGGGATCTAGGATCCAAACACATCTGAAACAAGACCTCTAAATCCGAAAGATAATCAATCTCCACAACCAACAATATGGAGAAAAATATGCCATGAACTTCAAATAATTGTGGGTGCCATTGATATATGAAATCACCAAAACATGGATGGTGTTCAATTGGGGACCCATTCTCTTTGTTTCCTTGTAATAATCCATATCGGTAGAAAATCACATAGCACCTAGAACCCACTCAACCTTGTATATGACCTCTTACTTACCGAAAATTATCTATTTGATCAATGCCTTCTCAGGCATGGGTTATCAATGGTAATAAAATCAATCCCATATACACATATACTGTTAGGATCTTTGGGAACTTAAGTATCAAATTCATTATCACAATATACGTGAACAATTCTTGAATACCCTATACAAACTATTATTCTTTTCTCCAGCTCAATGTATGTCAGATAAGGAAATGCAGGAAGTTGGCAAGGTAGGTGACTGGTATGTCATAGAAAATAGGATACACATCAAAATATTTGAAACTATGAGAGATGCTCATTTTCTCCCCAAATTCATATTGGACAAGCTATCTCTACAAGAGGTTGTCTATCATATGCTCATCCATGGAGTCGGAGCATATTTAATCCAAGAGAGTAAATCCCCTTGTCCCCCAATTCCATTCTATGTAGGATAATATAGCTTCAAATATAAAAAAAGAAGCAACAACAAAATAATACATCCTAGAAACCTTCAACTTCAGGGAAGAAAAATTCCAAAGGTACGACCCACTCGACATCATCAGTCAATAATTGAAAGAAATACAAATAAATGTGGGCGTACCAAAATTAAGTAGGGAAAGAAGAAGAGATATATCCTATGATGATTTCCTTTTTCATATGTGGAGCAGCTCTAGGCCTAAGAAACACAAATTGGAGAAAGAGGGACTAGAATGAGAAAGGGAATAAAAGGAAGTCGTAGACAACACAACAACAGAAAAGGAAAGATTGGAGAAAGAAAATGAAGCACTAAGGATTTAGCAAGCATAGGAGGAGGAAAAAATAAAATAGAAGGTTGAAGCACTAAGGATTCAATAGGAGGAAAGGGAAAATAATAAGCAAGAAGAAGAGGAAAGGAAGAAAATGGAACATAAACAAGAGAAATAGATAGAGAAAAAGAAGTAGGGATAAGAAAAGAGTAACAAGAAAAAAAGAGAGAAGAGGAAGCACAAGAAACAACACCAATATACACTATCCCATCAGAGAATTCCATTATCACTTCCAGAAACACCCTAACATGAGGCCACTTCTCACTTGGAAAGATTAGACTAAGTGAATTCACCCCCTCCAAATCATACAGAGTCGCTAGCCTTGATGCATTTGTTTTCTATAAAAAAGGGGGTAAATAGTCAAGCAATCACAGAAGAAGTTGAAATCACCAGGGGTGCCAATGCTCATGGTAACTACAGAAACCCCATATCTGGAAGATACTAGAAGAGACATCCCTATATCCATGGCCTCAACTGGAATAGTGTTTTCACAATATCTAGATCAAAACATTAAAAGTATGGCTCAAGAAATCAAAGAATATAAGGAAAGGACCATCTACCTTAAACAGAAAGTAAAAAACTACAAGGCCCATGCCTTTGAGTTACAAGAGGAACTGGGGAAAACATTGAGGCAGTTGTACACTAGCTTAAAATATTTCCAAGACTTATCTATGCAATTGCTTGCATTGCTAGATACAGTGAAGGATAAAAAATTACAATTGCATGATTTCCAAATGGCTATGGATGAACTGAAGAAGTTTCAAGTGGAAGATAATAACACACCCCGAGACTTCCCCCAAAATAAAATAAAAAGGAAAACCATCTGCATTATGCAACACTACAAAATCTCTAGAAAGTAGGCACAACACTTGAAAATGGTATATCTGCATCAATCAGCAACTACACACGCCTACACATTGTTGCTAAAAAATTGATTAAACAATGTCTCTTACCCAAGCTCGAAGATATGGGTGCACCAAGACCCATAGAACAAATGTTGGCAGAGCTAGAAGACTATAACCACTCCAGAGATATTTCAATCGAAATTGTCAATTGAGTTACTAAATATGCAATAAAAGAGCATATATATGGACCATCAAAAGACATTAATTTCATTAATTCATTTTTTAGCACACTTAAAAGACAGATGGGCCCCAACTAGAGATGTTGTAAACTATAAAGTCTCTCTAGAACAACTTATTTTTAGGAGAGCGTTAGGAACCGCTTTCCAAAATGATGTTTGGGGGGCTTATATTAAATATAAATATCAAGGTTGATTGTAATCTTTTGAAAAATAATGCATATTTTAGTAAGTTCTCAGAAAAGGACAAAAACAAGAGAATTCAAAGGGTTGCAATTGTTAAAAGGAATGTAAGAAGTCCCAAGAAGGATTTTCATCCTGTAGACTATATATCTCCAAGAGTACCTTGTATGAAGGGCTCTTCATTTTTGTAATTTTGAGAACTATTTCAAGAAATTTTAATGAGAAGAAGCCCTTGGCCATTTGTTGGAGTACATGGTGTTGTGTGATGGAATTTCAGTGAACTGCTTCTAGTGTTAGTATTGTCATTTATACCACTATAAGGTTATGATATTCATGTGTTGACTATTCTTCTGTGAATTTATAGCTTTATATTTAAGTTACTTTTCTAATATTTATCATTCTGAGATGGTAGATAGATGGTTGTGAATCACTTTTTTTTATACTACTCTATTCATATTTATGTGTTTCTTCTTTTCTCTAATAGCGATATGTTTTGGAGGTACAAGTAGGAATTGGTAATTAACCTTCTATTTGCTTTATTAGTTTTGCTCCTAGCTAGAATAGGTTAGAATATTTTACTTTCTACACTTAGAGTAATTTCATATCACACATTGCATTCTACATTTCCATCACCAACCCTATTCATTTTTAGTAATGGATGTCGAGCAAAAGTCTATATGGGTCTCCTGTCCCAAATGGCGTGAGGTCTAATTGGGACTTTCTACCAAGGAGTACCCCTATCTGTTGAAGAATACTTTTCTCGCATCAACACCACTTCACAATTATCAACATTTTTATCACAACCATCAATATGCACAAGTATAAAAACCTAGTCTCAATGATAATACTCACTTTGTATCTCCTTAGGTGTAGTGAAAGTGTAATTTTCAACAAAATCAGCCATTATTAATTTTGTTCCTTTAGGAAATATGTCACGTGATTTCTTGAATTATAAGTCCTGCCACCGCTATAATTTCTACCACCATTGTAACACCCCAATTTTGATCCTCCAATGTAGAACTATATATTTGTAAATATTATGAATGGTTGGGGGGCAAGAGATGTAATATGTAAACATTTTACATACAGAAAAAATAATCAAATGGAATACACCACCTGTTGTAGATGGGTAAGGACTAGAGTAATGGGGGGCTATGATTCCATAAGAAAGGGGGCTTATGAGGTTTTGGGGGGTTTTCATATGCCATGATTCTTAAGACACCTTCATAAATAAAATTTTCATTTATCTATTTATTCCCTATGACTTATTAAGCA
The DNA here is from genome assembly GCA_009831015.1 of Picea engelmannii. NCBI lineage: Eukaryota > Viridiplantae > Streptophyta > Pinopsida > Pinales > Pinaceae > Picea > Picea engelmannii. The sequence goes on along the minus strand of ML776685.1, from coordinate 88,233 downwards.
CTCAATTATTGAATTCATGTAAGATATTGGGTGAGGAATTCATCCCACTCAGTTATAACAACATGGGTTGAGTGTAATCATCCTTGGCAGAAGAGTAAGAGTCAAGAAAGCATGGGAGAAGAGGAAATTATAGTAGGAAGAAGAGAAGTTTTTATAGTTAGCAAGAAGAGAGGAAAACCAGAGCTAAGTGATATAAAAGAGTGGCTAGCCATACTGTGTATTGAAGGTAGCTTGATAAAGCTGGTAATTATGCTGAGAATGAGGTTATTATCCCTATGAGTGATTTTTGGTGAGAAATTAGTCAAAGATAATTTGTAAATGTTGTGTGAGTACTCCTATTGCAATTGGATTTCCTGGAGCCCCAGTAGATATATTCATGGTCGGTCTGTGTTGGATACCTAGAGTGGATGGAGATTGTTTGAGGGAATGCAGTGCATAGAAGGAAATATCATCCCTTGGGTTGTGCAAACTGATGGGGAAGAGAGTTGGGTAGTTTAAATTGTTGTATGAGTTATGTCACTATGTTTTAGTGAGTTTTAAGTTGTTACAATGAACTATATACACCCATAGGAGTTTGTTCATCCTTGTGGACTCATAGCCCCAGCTCAAGGGTGTCTTATTGTAGAGAAAATGGGTGTAATAGAGCCTATGGTTGGGTGGAATGTCCATCGTCTGCAGTCGGTTGTGTAAAATGTTTTGAAAAGATAAGTTTCATGATCACTATCTTCTTTATTGTTAAATGTTGTGTTTAAATGTTGCATTTGAATCTGTGTTTTATGTGATTGAATGTTTTTGGGTGTGTTTAATTGTTGGTGTACATGTTTAATTGTATGCACTCATGAGTTTAATTATTAATGATAATAGCATTATCTTGTATGTCATGTTGCATGCAGTTTCCACATTTGAATCAATATGTAGTCGATTTAGTAGTAATGGGACTCAACGTAGGAGCTGGGTACGTTACAAATTGGTATCAAAGTTTTGGTTTAACACTAGACCTATATGGGCCAAAGACCAACATGGATTTCATAAATTCATTGTTGCAAAGTTTGGTCTACGTCAAATTTGGGGGAAATTGTAAAATCATAGTGAAATCCCCAAATTTCTAAGCAAATTCAGGGAAAAGTTGCACTCAGGATGGTTGAAGAGATGATTAATTTCATCGATCCAGAAGTTGCAGAGTTAAACATTTTCCTAAGAGGTCAAATTTCATTTTCTCATGATGACTGTGAAGTTTGGAGAATCAATGGCCTAGATCAATTATATATTAATATCAACAACAAAGATTCATCTCGGGTCAGTTTAAAAATTCTAAGTTTGACCTTGAGCTTTTTGTAAAACACTATGTCAGAAGTTTTGAAATGTCCAATGTTTCGAGTGGACACTCCACCCATCATCAGGGACATTTGAAGCTCTAATATGTTAGAAAAGAGTTCCAAGGCTTGGTATTTTAAGGAAAGGAGATGACCATTGAGCAAACAATAATGATAAATTAAATTAAAGAGTAAGGTTTTTAGGTCATAAGGTAACAAATGATGAAAATAATAATAAAACTGATAAAAATAAACCCATGGCCCTCATATCCCCACCTTATATCTATGGCACCACGGATGTTATTTCCAAATTGTTGGATAAGAAGAATATCAAAACTCTTTTCAAACCCTACAAAACCCTCAAACAATTATTCATAACCGCCAAGGAAAAAACTGATTCGATGCTTGACCCAGGAGTTTATCAAATTCCTTGTTCATGTGGGAAATCATACATAGGTCAAACTGACAGTTCCTTTAAATCCCGTCTCAAAGAGCATATAGATGACACTACCCAAAATCGTATCACCAAGTTAGTTATTGTGGAGCACTCTTTTAAATCCGAGGAACTAACTTTTTTTTACCAAAGAAAAGTTTTAGCCTCAACCCCTCATTACTCATCTCGTATTATTTGTGAAGCGTTAGAAATTGAGAAAAATCTAAATAATTTTAATCATGAAGATGGATACAAACTTATCCAATCTTGGAAGCCCACCAT
>ML776685.1:61907-86143 GCA_009831015.1 Picea engelmannii | reverse complement strand
CCCTTTGTCTACTTTTTAATTTGATTTTTCAAATGGTCTCCTTTTCATTTCCCCTATTTGAACCTATTGTCTGGGTCCTCCCCCCCCAACTCTTTCTATAACCTTTTTTAAATCTTTAGAGTTTTTCTCCCCTTGTTCGCAACCTTTCCATTAAAAAATCTTAATCTCTCATTAATATCGATATCTTCACTATTTTCCTATTTCTCCCTTCTACTAGGCATTCTCTTTTTAAAAACCCTATTCTAATTTAGTTTTTAAACCCTACGTTATTTCCATCAATATTTCCTCTATCGTCACATCATTCTCTATCTTCTCTTTAATAGAATATTGCAATATTTTAATATTTTAATTCTTCAATATATTTTAATATTGAAGTACTTTAACATATTTTTCTCCCCCCCACCTTTTTCTCTCTATTATCCTCAATGGTCACATTGTGATTTAATAATTTAATATTTCTTTATCTTATTCCCCCTTTTATTAATTTTTTATTATTTTTATCATTTTTATTTTTATTATTATTTTCATCATTTATTACCTAACAACCTTACTCTTTAATTTAATTTATCATTAGTGTTCCCTAACAGTCATCTTAAATGGACACACTGTTATTTAATAATTTAATATTTATTTATCTTATTTCCCCCCTTTTTATTACCTTTTTATTATTATTATCATTTTTATTATAATTTTCATCATTTATTACCTTACGACCTAACAACATTACTCTTTAATTTAATTTATCATTATTGTTCCCTCAATAGTCATCTCCTTTCCTTCAAATACCAAGCCTCAACACTCTTTTCTAACTTCTTAGAGCTTCAAATGTCCATGATGATGGGTGGAGCATCCACTCAAAACATTGGACGTTTCAAAAAATCTAACACAGTGTTTTCCAGAAAGCTCAAGCTCATACATTATGGTTAACTGTGGAAATATACACACTTGAATTCTAAGTTTGTCAAAGACAATTTCTTGGTTTGCCAAAAAAATTTGGATTTTAGTGAAAATCGACAAAGTAAAAATAATTTTTAAGTTCGTCGATGAAGAAAAATTGTAGTCATTGAAGAAGAATTTGGGGTTCAATGAAGTTTAGTAAATCAAAAACCGAGATTGTATTTTATCTTGAGTTCAAAAGTATAGAACCTTTGTGGATTTGGTAAAAAAACTTCTAATAATTTTCAAGTCCATCGATGAAAGGTTTTGGCTTACCACTGATAGAAGGTTTTTGGTGACCGCTAATAGAAGGATTTTGGCAACCACCGATAGAAGGGTTTTGGAGACCACTAATGAAAGGATTTTGGTGACCACCGACGAAAGGTTTTTGGTGACCATCGATAAAATGATTTTGGCAACTATCAATAGAAGGATTTTAGCGACCATTGATGAAACGATTTTGGTGACCCTCAATGGAAGGATTTTACGGATAATCGATAGAAGGATTTTGTGGATTGTCAATAAAAGGATTTTGGCGACTACCAATAGAAGGATTTGATAAAATGTTTTTGGTGACCACCGATGAAAGGATTTTGGTGACCATCGATGAAAGAATTTTTACAACCACTGATGGAATGATTTTGGGGACTATCGATAGAATAATTTTGGGGACTGCCAATAGAAGGATTTTGGAAGCTATCGATAGACGGTTTTAGAGACCAACAATAGAATGTTTTTGGCAGTCGTCGATTAAAGGTTTTTGTAGAAAGATGATAGAATGTTTTTTGTGACCTCTGATAGAAGGATTTTGGTGACTGTCAACAAAATTATTTTGGTGACTACCGACAAAATTATTTTTGCGACCACCAAGGTTTCCAATAGAAAGAATTTGGTGACAGTCGATAGAAGGATTTTAGCGACCTCCAATAGAAGAAATCCTTGGGTCGCCAATGGGAGAAATAAATTGATCATCGATGAAGGGAAGTAAATATGGTGACATGGTCATATCAGAGGTTGAAAAGTGGACACTATTATCCATGTACCATGCACATCATCCAAGTTCCCACATCAGTAAGACAATGGTTTAAAAATAAAATGGAGCAAAAAACTTGTTTTGGCCATAACATGAGCATATTAACTAAAAATTAGATGAAATTTAAAGGGTATGTCCACAATGAAAATTTCTATAAACATGTTAGTGAGGGACACTTCCATTTCTACTTAAATTTTTCAGAAAACACAAATTATTGGTTTTTGAAGATCATAATGGTGTTTTGTAATAGGGACTCAGATGAAGATAAAAAAATTATTGGGACTCCAAAAAGAAATCAAGAAGATAACTAATTGGCATTTTGGCCAAATTCCAAATGGTTTGGTGTGGAGATGTGGAAACAAGGAAAAACCCACTATTCCAGGACACTTTTTAGGGATTTTTAAAATATTCGGAAGAAAAGGGACCCAAGATCACCAATATGGCAAAAATAATTCAGTCGATATTTTACCTCCTTAACAAACCGAACAACTTTGTCTTGAGGAATTTTTTCCTAGTTTTGCTCCATTTGGGAGATAGCCAGTTTTTCTAAAAAAATCTAAGTCTAGAGAAAATGTAAAAAGAGAAAAGTTGACAATTCCATATTTATACAAAATTTGACTGGAGAATCAAAATCGAAATATGAAAATAGTTGTGTATTCATAATTATAAATCCTATATGTTCCTACTAGAAAACATTTCTTGGTTCTTGACAAATTTTCTTCTATAGGTGGAAAAAATGGTCTCTCAACTAGATTTTGTAGGTGAATAGGGTGGAACTTAACATGAAACAGGAAAGACAGTACTGCAGAAAATTGAAGAGGAAATAAATTTCAAAGACAAAGGTGGTGTCTAAATACATTGTTATAGCACTTAAGCAGAGCGCATTATGATCAAAACATCACAGTGCATATTGCACACCTTGATCTGCATGATTTATGTGTTCTATTATTTGGTCACTTGATGATAATGACCCATAACAACCACACCAATGATCACATCAATGATATAGTGCTTACATGAAACACATATACAGAAGTGGACTTTGTATCATCATTGTTTCCAACCTAGTCGAAGTCAATGCAGCGGACCAATGAATCTAAACTTCAACAATACTTGATACTTGCGATCGAGGAACCAAGTCCCATGTGTGATACTTCGAAAAAGAATCAATTTATGTCTGCATAGCCTATTCCCAATTAGTTCATTCTTGATCATCCAAGTAGGCAACAGGATCAGAAGTTTCAAGTACACGAGTCATCAATGCAATGATGCCATGTTTCTTTTGACTTTGAGTTTGCCGTGTAGAGGAAATATCACCGAAATCAGCTCTAGCATCTTCAATTGTCTTGGCATCCCAACTAGGTAGACAAGAAATAGGTGAAATATTGTTCACAACAGCAGGTCAATCATAATTTGAAAGAGTTTCATTCGACGTAGATGGTGGACCAGTAAAAATAGATATCGACTAACTAGTCAACTCAAAGGTCGACGGTCGAGTCAAAAAAGGAACAAAGTTCAACTGTCTAGTTGAAGGACTGAAATATGGAACAGAAGAACCTGATTTTGAGACAACATCAAGGAAATCATCCTACAACAATCCATAGGAGGCATGCAATAACTTGATTCCAAAATAATTCTCATGAAACCATACATTGCATCTGATAATGATTTGTTGTTTTACAAGATCAAATAGTCAATAGGATTTCGACTCTTCAGAGTATCCTGTCACGATACAAGCATGACTCTTTGCATCCAAATTATTTATGCAATAATTGGAAATGTGATCCCATGCAACACATCCAAATACATGAAGGTGGTTGAATGAAATATTTTTTCCACACCATTGTTTAACTAGAGTCATGGAAGGAACATCTCAAGTCAATATGTGATTGAGCAGATAGTTTGCACAATAAACCACTTCATTCCAGAAGTGAGAGGGAAAATATTTATCCTGCAAAATGCATCTAGCCATTTCGACTAACATTTAATTCTTGTGTTCTACAATGCCATTTTGTTGAGGTTTGTGAGGAATCCATCACTACCAGTCAATACCATATCAAACCAGGTATTCTTAAAAGGTTTATTTACATACTCGCCAAAATTAGTTGATCTCAAGCACTTGATGGGTCAGCCACACTAATTTTCAGCAAAGGCTCTAAACTCTTTGAATTTTTCAAAGACAAGATTCTTATTCTTTAGAAAATATACCCATGTGAAATGAGAGAAATCATTAATGAAAGTCAATATATACCTTGTTCCTATCAGGGAAGGTAGATTGATGTAGAAGACATCACAATGAACCAACTCCAAAAGGTTACGTTCTCGCCATGATTTTCCAGAGTCAAACAGTATCTAATGATGCTTTCCAAGCACACAACCTTTACAAACTCCTTCAAGAGGGAAACACTTTAGGTAGAACAACAACCATGTTGTGAGTTTCCAGTTCCTACAGACTTTGGAAATTCAGGTGTCTGTAATGTCCCCATTTTTGGACATTATTATGTTACAGAGTGTTATGCCTACTAGAGTAGCCAGATGGGGATGACAACGAGTTCAAGAGTTATTGAGGGGTTTTATTGGGCCCTACTTGAATCCTTCATCATATTTCATCATCAGGATCCATTCCTCATATCTTGGATTTGGTTTTGTTGCATTCCGACGATTTCCGTAATTTTGAGTTATTATGGGTCATATTTTAATTAATTTTACGAAGAAGGTCATTTTGGGAATAATACTTGGAGAAACCTCTTAGTGTAATATCTCATCGGAATCGGGAGGAAGATCACTACATGATTATATGATGAGAAGTTACTTTCAGTGGTCAAAGAAGCCATAGGAATAAATAAATCACTTTTTAGAGGAAAAAAGGATAATTAATTAATAAAATGATTTAATTAAGGAATAATAAAAATAAAGTAAAAGTCACTTGGAGAGAAAAGGTGAACATGAGGGATAAAAGAGAGATAGAGGCCTCTATTCTTTCATTATGTTGATTACCATTTTGATGTCTAGCTTCTTGCTAGAGAGCCCATGATATTTGGGGGTTTTGAGGGTTTTGACTTAATAAACCCTAGATATCAGATCGGTGGTGAAATATTCCACCTTTCCTGATCCAATATTGGCCAACGAGGTGAAAATTTCTTCCCTCACCATTCTATCTCGGGTTCTATTCGATTTAGTGGCAGTCTGTGGAGACAGGGCACATTGTTGGAGGTTACCTGAAGGTTGGGCACATCCCTTGAGGGAGAGAGGTTTGATTTTATTTATTGTGGCTAGATATTCAGTATATCATGTTCCAGGACTGATTTTCATGACCCCAGAGCCTTTTTTAATCAGTATTGGAGGATATTCTCCTGCAGATCCAATCTATTCTCTATTGGGGCACATTTCTCTTCAGGAGGGCACAATATTCATCTGGGATATTATGTTTTGGAGTGAGAGATCACTCCCAATTGTTGTGAGACTCAGCATAGGGGTTTATTATCCCTCAATATACACTTTGATAGTTTTTTTTGGTGTATTATAAGTCATATCATTGGAGGCCTAATTTTCCTAGCTTCCTACAGCCAGAAAGAGCGCACTTTGTTAGAGAGGGTAGTACATACAACTTTGGTTCTTTGATATCTTTCATATTCATCTTGGGGGACTCCTGAGAGTTCATCTATCCACCTTTATATTGTACTTTGGAGGCACTATCAGCCACATGCATCATTCTTCTTCATGTATTCCAGATCTTCTCCATTTTGTATGAGGTCATCTATATTATGATAAATAAAGTCTTATCTGAGGTATTTGTGGCTATTTATTGTGTTTCTTCTACTATATATTGTTGTGTATATGTCATTGGCTGCATTGATATATTTTACTTTTTGAAAACATCATTAAAACTATCCCAATAAACCATAGCGCAACTCTAAAAGACAAATATGCAAAGTGTTTCACAAAATACCACAACCAGAAAAACACATAAAAACCTCAATATTCCAAGCAAATCTGTTTGGGAACATTATAGTGGTATCAGAGTGAATTTCCTTTGCCAGCCTGTGATATACATTTATGATTTATAGGAGAGGTTGATTTTGTGGATTTTGTAGAAGAGATCATATATTGTAATGAGGAATATCAAGCACTTAGTGAGACATTCAAGGCTCAAGTGACATTCCAACAGTTTGTATCCATCAAAAATCCTAGATGGAGCAAAGATGAGGTTACACATTGGGTCAAAAGGATGGAAGAAATCAATTATTGGTTCATCATATAAAAGGAAAGAAAAGACACAGCAGTCAAGGAGGTATATACATCACAACCAGCTAGTATATGGAAGGAAGCACAGATTGAGCCTACACCCATTAGGAGCAAGGAACTTTGCTACAGTTGCAAAAGCCTTGGGAGCCAAATCACATATGCAGGGGTAAAGGGAAAGTTGAGGTGAACTATGATTGTGATGAGGATTATGAGTACGAGGATGAGGCCTTAGATTCCTCATTAGAGTAGTCCCGGGACTCTTGCGTATCTAAGGGATAGTTGGATGGAAAAGATGATAGTGCATGTGCTTTAGCAATCCTATCAGATAGTGTTGAGGACTCAACACTTCAGCATAGTGGTGAAACGTGTGAGGATTCAGATGTGTTAGCACTTGGTATGAGGTCATGCATGGGGGATATCATTCCTCCCATGAATTTAAGTGTGACATCGTCCTTACCTTCTCAAACATTTATGATAGACATGACACAGGAGGATATCAGTAGCATTCTGGAGGTGGTAGAGGATCCTTGTGTAGAATTTGAGCACAAGGGACATATGGATCAACAGACTCAAGAGGAGAGGCATGGCTTGAAGCCAATTGAATATATACATACCTATCACTATGAGGAGAGTGAGTCACCTCTTTTGGGGAGTCTATTGTTATATCAAGTTGTGGAGATCGACAGCTTGTTGGGATACTCACTTCCAGGACCGGTCTACAATGATGAGGATGCACTCATGATTGGTCAGGATGACCATATCTCATGCCTGGACAGATATGTATGGGATCCAGGTGTAGATGAAATTATTAGAGTGAGTTCATATGATGATACAGTTTCTCATACATGATACAATGTGATTCAGATGGGGGTAGCAGTTGGTGATGGTGTGCAGTGGCATACATGAGGACTCAGTAGCACAATGGAAAGTGGGAAGTTCAGTGACTTATCTTTTGAGGAGTGTGTTTTTTGGGATTCCATTGTCGACACTAGTAGTGAGAGGCATGAGATAGCACCTCATCAAGATTTTGATCAGGAGTCATGACACTTGACAGGATAGTTGAGAGTCAATGAGGACATGATCACGGTGGTCACTAGATGCATTGATGATACACATGCATTGGTGGCAGGATATTGTTGGAAATCCTTGATGAAAAATGATAGTTTATATGGGGGATTTTCCGTTGATGAATTCCATACACTCCGAGAGAGAGTGACTATGATGAGGTCCAACTACCAACAGTTACTCATGAATAGGGATTATCTATTGGAGGTTGGCGAGATGTATCATAGGGCACTGAGGGAGAAGGAGATTGAGGTGGATCGACTCACTCATGATTTGGTGAGAACAAGGGTATTATTTGAAGGTGCATAGACAACCCTTCAAGAATTGGGGTCCAGATTAGAGGATATCCTTGAGGATACTAGTTAGGGATCCACTACATCTGTCTCGGCAGAGAGTTTGATGTTTACTTCATCTACTTCGTTAAAGGATGTTGGTGGTTTGGTAGAGTGGAGTGCCAGATTAATGGAGGTGCATGAGGGATACCCAATATCGTTGATGGTTATGGAGGGATATGAACAGGAGAAGTTGGAGGATTCCCAGGTGTCACAGGGACCCCCCTTCATGGGTAGTTCTAAGACATTTGGTCATTCACATACACATGGGGATTCTAGAGTCAGGGGCAGTTACAAGGACACTTCCATTTTTGTTCCAGGATTGGCTAACATCCATGTAGAGGTTGATCCAATAGTACACCTTGGATATGTGATGATGCAAGAGGATATAGGATCTTGCATGACTATACAGGGGCATGTGATGATGAGACATAGTTCACAGGAGCATGCAGAGGTGTACAATGGGATTCAGGGGTACAAATTGGATTTCAAAAAGGAGACACACTTAGTGGACCATGGATATTCCTCTCCATTACAGTAGTACATAGTTATGGGAGATCACCTTCACAGTAGCAGTAGCTATATAAGTGATGATGGAGGGAGAATGATTGACCAACGGTTTTTGGAGTTACCGATTGTTGTAATCGATGGTTGGATTATAGTGATGAGTACAGGTGATTATTCACCATGGGTTTCAGTGGATGATATTTTGGTCAAGTCCTTGGGATTGGCCAAATTCTATTATACTTTTCAGTCCTACATACAGTTGCAGTTATTTCTGCTATCTTTCCCCAATACTTTCATCATTGAAAACGGCATAGGGGGTGATAGACAGTGGCAGGGGACATGGAGAGTTGGTAGTCAGAGACCACATGACGTGAGTGACTGGATTATATACAACAAGATAAGGGTGGTACATCCAATACAGTCATATGAGGCTTGGGGTGTGATGGAGAGAATCCTTAGCCATGGGATAGAGTAAGTTCTAGAGATGGATACAGGTTCAAAGTATCAGCAGGATGAGGACTAGGAGAAGATATGGACAGATGATTTCGATGAGGTCCATGAGGTCAGTTGGCATGAGGTATAGTCACAGTAGGAAACTTCATGGATCTTGAGGACCGTACATGATGTATCTATGGTTGGCTAGCTTGGCCATTTCAGGACTCGTCAGCAGGATAGAGAGATATTCTCCTTGGGGAAGCTCGATGATGATGTCATGAGACACATGGAGGTATGTTTGGTATGTCAGAATCATGAGTCAGGGAATGACTTTGTAGATACCCTTATTTTAGTGCTGATTTGGGAGAGTATTCTAGCTTATCTCGACCCTGGGGCACTAGAGATATATAGTAGAGCTGACATCACAGTGTTATTGCGGGAGCATGGGACTCCACAGGAAGCAGTTTGGATTGACAGGGAGGTTGATTTTAGTGAGTATGGATAGGACAACATGACTATTAGCATACTTCGTCCAGAGGTTTACAATTTTTTGGGCACCGAGATACTTGGTATGAGACCTTTAGAGCTATGTGATGTAGGATTTGGTGCTCTTATAGAGCACATGAGGGTTCCAGATACATACATGATTGATTCTTTCCATTGTTGGGGGAATTTGAGAGCAATTCAAGATGAGTATGCTTTGTGGTAGGATGGATCTCCTTGGTGGAGGATCAAATATAGCAACATATCATATTCTTGGTTAGCAGGGGGTTTGGCTTATGCTGGAGATGATAGTTGGAATATGGGTTTATGTGAGAGACTCCTTGATTGATTTATATTGTATCTACTTGTTTCATTGGTTGGGGGTCTTCAAGAGATTCATGGTGTTGGTATCTTACAGGACTATACTTCATAGGGCACTGCAGTTCACATTTTGATATGGAATCCATGGGTTGGAGTGCTTGGAAGTCTAGAGTTTGATAGGGTTGAGATCTGAGTAGAGTGGTTGCTTGGGGAGTTGACCGAGGATCAAGTGCACATGATCATTCTACTCATCAGGAGGATTTGGGTATCATGTATGGTGAGCACTCAGAGGGGCCATGTCTTGAGGAGAGATTCCTATAGGGACCATGTCCTGGTATCTTATACATATTGATTCTGTTATTTCTTGAGGACAAGAAATATTCTAGCAGGGAGGACTGTAATGTCCCCATTTTTGGACATTATTGTGTTATAGAGTATTATGCCTACCAGAGTAGCCAGCTGGGGGTGACAGCGAGTTCAAGATTTATTGAGGGATTTTATTGGGCTTGAATTGCATCGTTCATCATATTTCATCATCGGGATCCATTCCACACAACTTGGCTTTGGTTCCATTGCATTCCGACGATTTCTGTAATTTTGAGTTATTATGGGTCATATTTTAATTAATTTCACTAAGGTAATTTTCGGCATAATACTTGGAGAAACCTCTTAGTGTAATAGCTCATCGGAATTGGTAGGAAGAGCACTACAGGATTAGATGATGATAAGTGACTTTCAGTGGTTGGAGAAGCCATAGGGACGAATAAATCACTTTTTAGAGGCAAAACAGCTAATTAATTAATTAAGTGATTTAATTAAGGAATAATAAAAATAAAGTAAAAGTCACTTGGAGAGAAAAGGTGAAAAATGGGGATAAAAGAGAGATAGGGGCCTCTATTCTCTCATTAGGTTGATTATCATTTTGATGTCTGGCTTCTTGCTAGAGAGCCCATGATATTTGGGGGTTTTGAGGGTTTTGACTAAATAAACCCTAGAGATCAGCTCGGTGGTGAAATATTCCAGCTTTCATGATCCAAGCTTAGCCAAGGAGGTGAAATATTTCTCCCTCACCATTCTATCTCAGGTTCTATTTGATTCAGTGGCAATCTATGGAGACAGGGTGCATTGTTGGAGGTTTTCTACAGGTTGGGTGCATCACTTGAGGGAGAGAGGTTCAATTTGCTTTACAATGGCTAGATATTCAGTAAATCTTGTTCTAGGACTGATTTTCATCACCCCAACACCTTTTTTCATCATTATTGGAGGTTATTCTCCTACATATCCGATCTATTCTCTAGTGGGGCACATTTCTCTTCAGGAGGGCGCAATATTCATCTGGGATCTTGTGTTTTGGAATGGGAGATCACTTTCAATCGCTATGAGACTTAGCATATGGGTTTATTATCCCTCGATATACACTTTGATAGTTTTTTTCAGTGGATTAGATTCCATATCCTTGGAGGTCGAATTTTCCTATCTTCCTATAGCCAGAAAGGGTGCACTTTGCTAGAGAGGGCAGCACATACATCTTTGGTTCTTTAATATCTTATGTATTCAACTTGGGGGACTCCTGAGAGTTCATATATCCACCTTTATATTGTAATTTGGAGGCACTATCATCCACATGCATCATTCTTCTTCATGTATTCCAGATCTGCTCCATTTTGTATGAGGTCAACTATATTATGATAAATAAAATCAGATCTAAGGTATTTGTGGTTATTTCTTGTGTTTCTTCTACTGTATCTAGTTGTGTATATGTCATTGTCTACATTGATATCTTTTAATTGTTTCAAACATCATTAAAAATTTCCCAATAAGCCCTAGTGCAACTCTAAAAGACAAATATGCAAAGTGTTTGAAAAAATACCACAACCAGAAAAACACATAAAAACCTCAATGTTCCAAGCAAATATGTTTGGGAACATTACAGTGTCTGATTCGTTCATGCCAATTTTGACTTCATTCATCAATGTGAGCAACAAGAGAAACCGGTTCACTGTTGGGTCGAGTCATGTCACGTAATTTATATAGTTTGTCCTTTGGGTCGAGAAACCCTCTGGAAACAATCAACTGACCTTTCTTCAAGTCTCAAACAAAGAATCGATTTGGCCAAAATTATACAATATTACATGTGTGTGATAACTAACCAATAGACAATATATTGGAACTAAGGTTTGGCACATGATGAACATCAAAAATTCTCCCTTGTCGAGGGGTAACATCACCCTCACTAGCAATATCCAGAGAAAAATAATCAGTAACACAAATCCTCCTTTCCTTGGCTTTGTCAAAGGACTTGAACAAGGAAGCATCCTTAGCCATATGATCACTGCACCCATAGTTGACTACCCATTCATTATGCGCATAATGAGACAGAAAGGATTGAGAAGTTCCAACTTTGAAGGTGAAATTATCAGCAGGTCGATGAACAACTGACATGTCACCTTCAAGGAAATTAACCTTCTCCTCTAAATCACATATCTTATTATAGAATACCTTCTCCACATTTCCATTCTTTCCACGGTACTGACATGTCTTCTTCATTCGACTTCCACATGGTGCATCTTTTTTCCCTTTAGGTTTCTGGTCAAGGCCTCTAGGTTTCTATGAGAAGGTATCAAACCATACTCTTTCCCTATGATTCATTTTTCCATTTCCCTTGACTAAGCGGTCTTGATCATGTTTACCGCCATTCTTACTTTCTTCAATAATTCTTTGTTGATTAGTAATCAAAATACCAAAGAAAACTTCAAAGGTGTATTCCTTACCATCTTCCATGTGTGCTTGCCAGTTGGTGCGGAAATTCAAAATGAACATGTCGAATAGTGTTCTCATGTTCATCAAGACTAGATCGATGATTTTTCCACCTTTATTCTGATAACTCTTTCCACATTCACCCAATTTTAACTAGAGTTCCTTCACATGTGTAAAATAGTCCTCTATTCTTTCAAAAGAATGAGGATCGAGAGAGACCAACTCTTTCTCCAACTTCATGACATGGCTCTCGTCAAATTTGTCAAACAACAACTTCATCTTCTTCCAAACTTGTTGATGGTATTTGATTCCACTAATGTGAAACTAAATCGCCCCTGAGATATAGGTCGTGATGACCCCAATAGCCTCATCCTTCTTACCATCAACAACGAATTTTTCCTAAACGTCTGTTGGATCTAGAATCGAAATCTGTGTATATTGTTTCAGCAGGGTTTCCATGTCTAGTTCCCATACTTTGTAATTTGATCCATTTAGAATAACAAGATAAATCTTTAGTTCCATATTCAATATCTAGACAGAGATTGTTCTTGTTTCAATAAGTTCCAATCACCAAATCACTGGCTCGGAGTCAATCACACAATATATCCAACTCAGCAAGGTTTGCAGATAATATTTGAGGTTTCAAACCATCAAGTCTGATACCGTGTTCAGGAATAGAGTGGAACTTAAAATGAAGCAGGAAATATAGTACTACAGATAATCGAAGAGGAAATAAGATTTTGAAGACAAAGGTGGTGTCTAAATACACTGTTACATCACTTACGCAAAGCGGATTGTGATCATAACATCACAAAGCGTATTGCACACCTTGATATCCATGATCTATGTGTTATATTTCTTGATCACTTGATGTTGATGACCCATGGGGTATTCTATTTATAGCCTCAATATCTGACCACTTTCCTTATAATAGGGAATATCTTGTCCACATATATTCATCGGTTGTTAGAATTGAATCTATCAAATATGTGTTGTCTAGTTGGCTTGAAAAGGATGCTTGACCCGACCATCCATGAATCCAACTTGTAGTCGATTGTTGGGCTAGTCAATCCACTTTCTGACTATACTCGATCGACTAATGTATATTTTTGGTCAATCGCCCGACCAACTCTTTCTAGATGTAAGTCGATCGCCCAATCAAATGTTTCCAAATGTAGTTCAACTGCCTGACTGAATGAATCCAGGAGAAGTGTGATGAACCATCCATGCTTGATGTTCCATTATATTTTACCAATGATAAAAGGCACAATTGAGTAGAAATGACAAAATTCAAAGAGCTATAAATTTTATCTCATAACTCAAAATGAGGCATCAGTATAGTCATTGGAAATTTGATTTAGAAGAGAATGTGTCTAAAGAATCATAATCTATTTTAGTGCATCCATAATATTCATAAATTTATATGAAGAATGACTTGTAGTCTAATTAATGAAATATTTTACAAAATGCATAACTCTAATAGTAATTGTTGCATGCGCATTTTTGCAAAATTAGAGGTTTAGGCATAAGGTCAAGTTCAGAAATGAGAACCAAAGAGATGTATGATTCATAGGGTTCTTACAGTCATGGTGATGAGATCAAAGTTTTAAATATGAGTTTGGGAAATGAAGAAACAAATTCCAATGGACATAGAATCAAAGTGGATCTTGTAGAGTTGATGAAGAGCTTGCAGAGGGAAGTGAAAAGCTATAGACTAGATAATGAAAGGTTGATAAGAGCTCAAGAGGACAAGAACCAAATTAATTCTCAATCGCTATAGAGTCTGAATAACTTTCAAACACAAATCAATAAGGAGTCCAACATAAGACACGTGGCCAGTGCAGGGCATGCAACAGAGCACATATGTCATGATAGGAGGGATAACTAAAAAGGGCTAAGGAACTTTGTTGGCATTGTGCACGGTTTGTAAGACCCTAGGTTCGATTTATATGTGACCAACAAAAACCACTCGACATCAGCTCTTTCAAAATCACCTGCTTTCACAGATGAATTCTCACCTGAGGTATCTATTGGAACTGCAAGAACCAAGATTCGGCAGTAGTAGGGGAATGGGAGGAAATCATTATGTTCATTCTTCCTTATTATTTTTGTGCACATAAATTTGTCTTTATTATGTATTAACTTACTTAACAATTCATATTCATATTATCATTATATTCCAGATTACTGCATAAACTCGTTGCTGTAAAAATCATGATTATTTCTGCAAAGATTAACCATAATATAAATCTAATATACTATGCAACCATGCAGAGTTCATAAGCAATCACATAAAAGTCATACGAAACAGGATTTAACATGTTTCACCCAACTCTAGGCTATGTCCACAATGTTTTTCTTCTTTATTATGCTTTAATTAAGTGCTTCAGGATTGCACATTGCACTTACAAAGATAGATCCTGGACATATTTCTCTTCTCCTAGCCTAGTCGCTCTATAGTGAAAGCCTATCTCTCTCTGCATCATCCCTTACCTTCAGACACAAAGAACAAGAACCAAAAAAACATATCATGGAAAGGAACCTAACAGAACCCCTAATCTCCCAACCTGTTACATATTTATACATTAATTCTAGGGCTTAAAACCCTACTTAGTTCATCCCAAAAACCCATTACATTGCATGGCTAATTTAGTTCACTGGTTGTTCAATTGTTTTCTTCTGATTTTTTTTCTGCATGTTTCTTTTGTGCGTCCTTCCATCTTTAGAACATCGAGTTTTCATTCTTCTTTTTCGTCCGCTTTCTTCTCCTGTTATATTTTCTGTTTTATTTTTCTTACTGCGCATTGTCCTTCTCAATGCATCTCAGATCCACACTTCCTCGTCTTTCTTCTTCTCCTCTGTGCACCTCTTCTGTGCACTTCTTTTATACTTAGGATTTTTCCCAAAACTGTATTCCAAAATTGTTTGTTCAACAGGCCCCCAAGACTCACCTATGGCTCATTCCGAGCCATTCAGCCATGTTTCCTGCTCTTCCATGCCGCAACAAAATTTTGTGAGGTTGTCTTCGCTACCTCCACTTCTTTGATTATATCTACCTTTGTTTGTGTGATCTCCTCGGCATCCTGGGCAGTCAAGACTATGATTTTTTCCTCTGCTTCATACACTGCATGTTTGACCTTTCCCTACACAGTGGCCAACTTCCCTATTATCCTCACTGTTTCTTCCTACAGTGGTCCCAATCGTTGTTGAAGGATATTTTTTTGATTCCTCATATTCTCCACTTCTACATATCCCTGTCTCTGAACCAAAATGGTTTTCATACGATCCACTGGTGGCAGTGTAGTATCCATTTTTGACGCTTTTTATGCATGTTCCTGCACTTCTCTTAAATTGACCTCTATGGCCTTCATCTCAGGGTCTTCTACTAACTTTGTCCAAACATGTGTTCTCTCCTCACAGATTTTTGCGCATTCTCCTTATATCCTCTTAATGTTGGTAATTGTTGTTGTCGTCTTTATTTCTCTACCTTCTCACACTTCCAATGGTGTTCCTAGCATGCTCTGCAATTGTATGTCTTGAATCTTCACTCTGAAGCCCTTAATGACTTCATCGATCTTTAAGACTTGTTCCTCCATAGTATCTTCTACTACTATGGGGACTTTTGGAATTGCCTTGTATAGTTTTTGGACAAATGCTTGGGTTTTCTGCTATATACCCTCAACTTCATCCTTCTCCTTAAGGGCTTTCCTGACCCTTTCTTCGGCCTCAGTTTTTTTCCTTCAGTGCCTCCTCCACCCGGCCTTCAACTTCCTTCTTTTGTTGAAGCACAACTTCATATTGGTGTTGCAACTGAACCCTTTCCTCCATCATTTTGATCATATCTTTCTTTGCTTCCTCTCCTTTGTTCTTAATCTCTTATAGTAAGAATATCTGCAAGTCATGTAGTGTTTCTATTGGAATCCTTGATACAACTAGGTTCAGGTGTCCTAGTGCATTTACATGTTGTTGCAATTTAGCCATCGAAATTTCCAGTGCATTTGTCTCAAGCTGTAGTATCTTGTGTTTGGTTTTTAACTAAGTCAAGGCTGGATGTCCATTGTTTGCTTCCTTTACTGGAATACTAGAGGGTCCTGCCTCGGTTCATATCTCTTTGGTGATGCACGTTGCTTCAAACATCTGTTGGTGTGTTTCCAATTGATCTTGTACTTTTTGTTGTTGTTCTACTTTCTTCCTTGTTGCCTCCTCCATTATTTCTTCTACGGAATCCCATACCTAGTATCCAATCCTATCCATATCATCATATGTTAAAGTATACATTGGGGCTTCTTTATGCACTTTCGTCATTTTTCGTGCCCCTCTTGCAAGTTCTTTCCCCTTATCCTTTTTTTTTACTCATGTTTGTTGATCTTCTACGGTGGATGGGCTAGGCATATCAAATGTGCCATTAGTTTGATCATTTCCTGCTCGTCATCTTGTTCTTCTTCCTCTTTCGATTGTCATATCTTCTTTGATGGGATCTTCCATCCTTCTTCCCAGTCATTCACTATCAATCTCACGTCCTATGTTGTCAACCTGTAACTAGTTGTAAACCCTTGGTGCATTGGATCCTTCTTGGCCTGCACATACATGTCATGCATGTCTGCTCTAAACCTTACGATATCCTTATATGTTTCTATCATCTATGTCGATATGTGTGGTGTGTGTGCAACCAAATGCTGGATATTTTCCAAGTATACAAAAAATGTGGCATTAGGGTCGGATTGTCTTCTTTTAATCGTCGTATGCCATAAGATGGCATATCTCCCATCCAAATTTCCTATGCCTAATGTGTGCATGTATTGGTAGTACCCTGGTTCTTGCCACCCAACTAGCATAATCAATATCAACAACCATGCATAATGGAATTTTGTGCCCTTTTCCTGGGCCTTAGTGCAATCCTGTAAAAACCGGTTCACCAAGAAGGTGGCCCAATTCATCTGAACCCCTTCCACACATTTCTCTATGGCTGCAATGACTATAGATGGTACATCATCTTTGCTACATTTTTGCAGTAGCTTGCATGCCACTACCTACGTCGAAAACCTCACATTTTTATCATTGATGTTCTTCACATCCAGCCCCCACTTTCCTCTGTGTGTATGGAATTTTTATTTCATCAACTCGGAGAGGTCTCTCTCTCTCACCTTGTTGAATAATAGGCATGGATCCTCTTCAGCTTTTGGAAGTCAAGTAATACATGCAATCAGCGCAGTATTGATTGATACTAGGGGATCAAGACAGAGTGTCCCCCCATGAACACAGCTTAGAAACACCTTCACACATGCATTAATTTCCACACTTCACCTAAAATGTGGAATCTCCAACAAGTTCAATATACCTTCCTTCTCCAACCCTGTCTCCCACTCCTATGTCTTCAACAATATTTCTCTTGTACCTAGTACACTCCTAGTGTGCAAGTAATTTTCCCTAGCCAACTTGAGGAATTGTTTTGCATTAGTGATGTCATGGTCCATAAAATTTAGGCTGGCAATCTTTTCAAGCATTTCTCTTTCACTTCTTACACCAGGTGGAACTGGTGATGTCGGCAATGGGTACTCCCATTGGTGGGTACATGTATCAGTGGCACATCATCCATCCTCGGGGATAGGTAATCTTTGTGAAAACTTGTCTGTGACACCGAAGTTGAAGCTCCGACTACTTCCTCAACCTCTTATGTCTATGTTGGTCGTCTTTCTTGGTTTTTCACTGCTGCAGATGGTCCTCCAACCTTGGGCAGTGCCATTCAAATTTTTTGATGGATTTCTATACTAGCTCGGCATCTGTTCTCTTGTAGTTGTAGCTCGACTCAGGTGCAGTCAAATTTTCTCTAGTTCTCTCTATTCTTCTCTCGCTTACATGTAACAATGGCTTACACTTAATGACTTTTTGTTGTTTTTGTGCCTTGTTTCAAACTTTGTATGTCTCATCCTACCTTAATGACCTTGTCCAATCTGCCAACGTGGTTGATGAGTTGTTTCATAATTGCATCCTTATTACGAAATCCATCATGTGATTTTTCCCTCGTACTACCAATATGTCGTGATCTCCAATGGATTTTACCATTTAAGGTTATACAACGCCTTTATGACCTGTCACTTCCTCTTTGCAGTCATTGTTTACATGCTTTAATGATTTTCACGGTCTTGTCATTACCAAACTACACAAATGTTCTTGGTGTTCTATCTGTGTTCTTTTTAGTCTTTCTCTTATGTGTATTGTCTTCGAAATTGGCGCGGTTCTATTCTAATGTGTGATAACCATTCCTTCTACACAAGTTCTTATGCCTTGGTACTCTAATACTCTTTTTTCTTTTTTCTATATCTACTTTTTATTTAATTTTCTTCCTTTTTCTACTTTTTATTTATTTTTCCTTATTTTTCTTACTACTATGGTACAACTACTATAATACATATGTTATGGCGCAATCCAGATTATTGAAAAGAGTGTTGGTCATCTCTATAGAGTTTCAACTGACTTCCATTCTCCATTCCTCCGAGGACCTCTCCATTCAGGGTTTCCAACTAAACAACACCTTTCTCTGTGACATGTTGAATTACATAGGGTTCCAACCAATGCATTCTAAACTTTTTTGGATGTTGCATGAACTTACTATCATAAAGTAATACCAAATCTCCCACTTGAAATTTGTTTTGTTTAATGTGTCAATCATGCCAAGCCTTCTCTCTTTCTTTCTGAACTTACTGATGGAATCCTGCGACAGATCGATCTTCTTCAAGTTGTACCAACTATGATAGTCTATCCTCTAATGCGTCAGAGTATGGTATCTTAGTGATCGTTGCAATGTGCAGGCTAGGTAGAATAAACTCCATTGGCATCACTACTTATTTCCCATAGATCAACCTGAAAGGTTTCTTCCCAGTGATCTTCTTACTTGTAGTCCTATAAGCCCATAATACTGCAGGAACTCTTAAGTCCCAATCGTCTCTCCCTACATTGTAATTTTTTGTCAAAGCATTCTCCAAGATCTTATTAAAAGCTTCCATTGTTCCATTGGCCTGAGGATGATATGGGATACTCTTTTGATGATGGATTTGGAACTCCTCAGTCAATGATGAAATAGTCTTGTCCATAAAGTGAGTTCCTTGATCATTGAGTAAGATGCATGGAAATACAAACCTTATGACTACATTCTCGAACAAAAATCTCACAGTAGTTTCTTTGGTGCAATCTGTAATTGGTGTTTCTTCTGCCTACTTTGTCAAATACTCTGTCACAGTGATTATGTACCTTGCTCCTGATCTTCTTTCTTGTGGGTTTATTGGTCCCACAAAGTATATGGCCCATTTTTCAAATTCTTACAGTGTAACATGTGGATCCAAAGGCATTTTTTCCCTCCTAGATGGCTTTCCCACTCGTTGACATACATCACATGATTGACAGTACTCATTCGCATCTTTGTGAAGTGTAGTCCACCAAAACCCTGCGCACAAAATATTTTTGAAGTTTCTCTCCCTGCATAATTTCCTCCTGCAATCCATCATACACTTCTTCAAGTATCATTAGACTCTCATGTTCCAACACACATCGCCTCAATATTCCATATGCACCCAACTTGTATAGATTCCCTGCAATCAACTGATAATTTATTTCTTTTACTACCAATTTCTTCTTCTCCACAACCATCATGCTTGATGGAGCCATACCTGTACTTAGAAACTACACAATGTCTGAGATGTAATCATCCACCATCTTTACTACAAATAATTTTTCATCTGGGAAGCTATCATCTAAATTTCCTGCATCTTCACCTGAAAATATGCACGATAGATGATCCGGTCCTACATTCATCTTCCCTGGTTTCACTACAACCTTAAAATCATATCCCTGAAATAATAATAGTATTTTGCATATTCTCCCCCCCTAACACTAGCTTGTTGACTAAGTATTTTAATGCACAATGGTATGTATACATCTTAAAGTGAGACCCCAATAGATAATTCTTGAATTTTTGTAATGCATATACCATTTCCAATCCTTCTCATTCCGTGGTAATATAATTCTTCTTTGTTATAGACAACATCCTACTTGAAAAAGTAATTGGGTGATCTATGTAACCCTCCCCTAGTTGAGATACTTCTCCCAACGCTATGGAAGATGCATCTATATGAACATGGAACTCTTTGTTCCAATCTAAAAATATCAGAATTGGTGTAGTTACTAGTTTTTTCTTTAAGGTGTCTAATCCCTTCTGACAGTCCTCATTCCATTGAAACTTTGCTTCCTTCTTCAGTAACTTTTCCATCAGTTTTTTAATCTCCATGTATCCCTTGATAAACTTCCTGTAATATCCTATATGACCTAGAGTTTCCCTCAGTTGTCTGACTAATGTAGCTGGTTCTAACTCCAGAATTACTGCAATCTTGGATGGATCTACTAATAATCTTTTTTCTCATATTACATGTCCCAACAGAATTCCAAAGGGTGCACAAAATATACACTTCTTCAAGTTCATCGAAATATGGCACTGTCTACACCGATCCATCATTATCCTAGGGAGTTCTATATGATCCTTCAATATATTGAACACAATCCAATCATCCAAGTACGCTTCAAGGAACTTATGGATAAATTCCTTGAATTTTTCAACCACTAATCTGGAAAACATCATAGGGGTGTTATTCAATCTAAATGGCATTACTATATATTAATAACTCCCCCACTCGGTCGCAAAAGTGATCTTGTGGCGATCCTCTTGTGCAATTTTTATCTGATGATACCCCGAGAATCCATCTGTGAAAGAATATGTTTATTTTCCTCCTACATTCTCCAGTACCTCATCCATGAATGGTGTTGAGAAAGGGTCATGTAAAGACACATCATTCAGCTTCCTCAGATCCACACAAATCCTGATTCCTCCTGTCTTTTTGTATTGCACTACAATTGGATTGATCCACTCATATTCTTCTACCGATTCAATGATTCTTGCATCCAACATCCTATATATTTCATCCTTCACCTTATCATTATACCTTAGATTTAACCTGTAAGGCCTCTATCACACTGGCTTAGCTCCTAGTTTCAGTGGGATCTTCATCTCGCCTAAGTCTAATGTTATTCCCTTCATCTCTGAAAATGTCATTGGGAATAGATCTCGATATTCTCACAGTAAGTTTTCAATCTTCTTGACTGTCTCATCACTCCAATAATCTCCTATCTGTGCAAACTTGGGATTCTCTATCGTCCCAATGTTTACCTTCCACATCTTTATAGGTTTTATATATGCAGTGGATTCAATTTTTGGCCCTTCTGTTGTTTGTTCTCCTTTTGACTCAGGTACTTGTATGTTTTTTGAATCATCTTCATCATGTTCTTCCTTAGCCACATTTTAATACTCCAATAACTTGTGGACAGTCATCTCGGCTCTATGCACACTACATACTAGTACCACCTCTAGCGGCCCTTCTTCTGAAAATATTTTAGCTCGAATGGCTTATAGAACTACATCTATTGATGAAGATTCGTGTTCAAATGTAAATTTCATTTTGAACCTCTAGACCAATTCTTCCCATGTTTTTGTCTCCCTGGGAATTTCTAATTCCAAATACCATTTCTTTGGAATTATGTCCAGTGTGTGTATAAATCCGTGTGTCCATTCTATTTATGGTATTGAACTCCATAACGCCTTGCATTGTTCAACATGACCTGTTGGATCACTCTCTCATGTATACTTTTGCGCAATATTTTCTTCATCAGTGCCAAACCTTACTTGCATTAGTATGTTGCACTGTGACCAATATTTTATTCCTTCTATGTGTGCAGCCCACCATCTGGTTGGAGTCACCTTTAGGACAACATCTAGGGATAACATCATTTGTTGTTCGGGTACCTGTAACTCAAATGCCTTTAAAAACATTCTTATATTAGTTAATCCATCATACCTAGGTGTATCACATATCTATGTTCCAATCTAGCACAAGGATCGAGTTATACATGCACATCGTCTAGTTGACACTTCATGCATTCTATGTTTCCAATGCTCTAGACCTTCTTTAGAATCGGATGCACATGAACTGATATTGATACTTCGCCAAATTAGTGCACCATCTGGTGAAGGGTTGAACTAATCATCCATTCACTTCATCATGTTGTACAAGTTTTCAATGTCATTCTCTCTAGTTGGCTCTACATATCTCTTCCTTATGATGGGTCCAAGGGTGCAGTAACTTTCAAATATCCAACTTCAAATATCATCTTCCTCCTCTTCAATTTAATGATCGTCTGGTTATAAAAATCCCATTCTAGTCCCATCAGTGTTGGATATGGTTGAATTTCATCCATGATATCAATTACTTCAAAGTATGGCACACTGTGCACCCCATCTATGTTCACGGGTACTCCTGTCAAACAACCAATCGATACTATTTTTTGTTGATTTGTGAGCCTTAGTTGAATAGGAGACCATAATAACTTGGTTTTTCCCATCAAATCCCATGTCTTCTTAGGTAAAAAATTCACGTCAGACCCCAAGTCCAAGATAACATTATCCACATCATACTCCCCAATTTGCGCACTGAATCTGAATTCTTCGTTGGTCCTTTTCCTATGCAGTACCTAGTTTACCATCCTTTGTGCGACGAGATTTTCCCTTCATCGTGTGCAGTGATCAATCATGTCATATAATGTACTCAACATAGTTTCATCCTTCGTTAGCCCTACACAAATTTTCAAGAATGTTTTTAGCGTACTTACATTTCCAATCAGTTTCTTTGGCATAGCACGATCTTCTACATGAGGCGCAGCTGACATTGACACTCCCCACTCCAATCCGAATACTTATTTTCTTGCTCTTTCATATGTCTCCTTTTCTTGTTGAGGATTGAAGGTTGGCATAGGCTCTGCTAACTTCCTTACCCATTGTTTAGTCTGCTTTCCTTCATTCGTGATATCAACCCCTGTTCTAGCTCCTCCACGTGTAACAACCGTTATTCTTGGTCCTTCGTTGTGTCTTTCCATTGATATTTTCTGTACATTTTGGTTTGGATTCTGGTTCTGGTTTCCTCTAGCCTACCATTTCGCAACGATTTGAGGACAATATTCTTTTGCATGATCTAGTGCTCTGCAATATGTGCATGTTGTACACGGATTCGGATAGTTGCAGGCCAATTTTTCGGGTTGATTACAATTATAACATATAATCGGTCCCCTTCCTCCTCTACAAAAATTTCCTCTACCTCGGCCTCTCCCAAATTTTCCTTTGTTCCCTAGATTAAATTCTCTTTGAGTATTATATTGCAGACCACCCCCTTCTTTTGCAAAATTCTCCTCCTCAATCTTGTACATATATTATGTGCGCTCCCTCTATTAAGGTCCTAACCCGCACATAGGTAGATCAATGTATTCGGATGTAATAAAGGTCAATATTAATAAGACCTTTTAATAAAATAGAATAAGGCGGATGTAAGAAGACCTAATAGAAGCTTCCGCTTCTATAAGGATCTTCCTCTAGATATTTCTCTTAATAGACATATTTAGTATAAATAAGGGTCGAGAGTATGAAAACCCTAGCTTGGAGATTATTGTAACAGAGCTCTGCTCGATTGGAGGTTGCCCCCTCGAAGAGGCCTGTGAACATTGCTTTCTGAATCAAAGTGCTTTTCTGTTGCTATTTCGTATATCATTTCTGTGTATTGTGAAGATTATGCTGGATATTTTACTATTATTCTGCCATTACTAGCATTTTATTTTTGTTCTGCATATTTTATATATCTGGTATCTTGCAAGTGGTATCAGAGCACTTTCCTTGGCAGAAATTGTGGGTATTTTTTTTTCAGGGTAGATACGTATTCCGACGTCTTTAAGCCACAGAGATTTGTCGTTACGCGCATAAACCCACGGTTGTGGGATTCATACACGCAGGAAATACAAGTGGTTCTTAACTGCACGTTTGTTGGCCACCCTTGTAACCCCTGTTGGTACCCCTTCGAGTGGTAGCGCATCAGACAGCACCTGTGTACAGATCGGCCTAGATTTCCTGAAGCCCTCTGTAGATAAACCTATCGACCGCCGGACTGCTATAGTGTCACTGAGAACAGCACTCGGGAAGATACTCTCTAGTACCTGGGTAGTCGGGTAGTACGGCTAAGGGTACGGTCTATCCTCCT
>ML776685.1:20845-43434 GCA_009831015.1 Picea engelmannii | reverse complement strand
GAAGTAAATTCAAGGACAATCCAAGGCATTCCAAGACCTATATCTGTCAGAGAGATTTCAGTATTGCAATTGAAAATAAGTTTTAGAAAAGAGTTCCAAGTATATGCAACCCATTTGGAGGAGTCGGCCAAGGATAAGGAGTCAAATATTGAATACTATTCAGTTTTGAAGGAGTATGAAGATGTGTTTTGGGAAATTCCGGTATTTCCACCCAAGAGAAACATTGACTTCTCTATTGACTTGATGTGTGGATCTTCCCCAAAGTCCAAAAATCCCATGAGAACACCAGAGCTGAAAGATTTGCATATGTAGCTAGAAGAGTTGTTGAAGAAGGGGTATATACTTCCAAGTGTTTCGTCTTGGGGTGCCCTAGTACTTTTTGTGAAGAAAAAGGATGGAACTATGAGGTTATGTATTGACTTCCCATAGTTGAATAAGGTTACAGTAAAGAACAAGTATCTTTTTCCAATGATTGATGATATTTTTTATCACTTCAAGAGAGAAAAGATATTTTCCAAGATTGACTTGAGATCAAGTTATCATCAAGTGAGAATCGGAGAAGAATATACTAGTAATTCAACCTTTCAGATAAGGTATGGTCACCATGATTTTGCAGTGGTTCCGTTTGGGTTGACAAATGCATTGACTACATTTATGTGTTTAATGAATGGAGTGTTCAGATATTTCTTGGAAAAGTTTGTCATTGTATTCTTAGATGATATTCTTATCTATTCCAAGATGGAGGAGGAGCGTGAGAAACATTTGAGGAAAGGTTTTACAAGTTTTGAGAGAGTATCAATTATATTCTAAGTTGAGTAAGTGCACTTTCTATCGAAAGAAGATCCAGTATTTATGGCACATTATCTCAGAGGATGGCATAGCAGTGGATCCAAAAAAGATGGAAGCAATTAAAATTTGGATCGCACCAAAGAATATTTCATAGGTTAGATTATTTATGGGTCTAGTTGGTTACTATTGGAGATTCATTTTAGGATTCTCCAAGATTGCACACCCAATCACTTCCTCACAAAATAAATGAATAAATTGATTAAAAATATTTCTGTGGTTGGGGTTTTCATGATTGATTAGAATGGCCACAGTTTTGTCAATAGATTGTCGACGTTTCGGATCCAAATGAATAAAATTTGAATGGACTACCAAGTGTGAAGAGATTTTTTGACACCAACCTCCCCCTTCTCCAAAGGGCTGGCTCGACCTCCCAGTCTAGGATCGTTCAAGTATTCAAGTTGAATGACTCGTCAAGCTCTCGATGTAATTGACTTCAACTTGACACAGGCCCCCCTTTCTAGTCCTCAACACCCGCGATATGGTACCTGTGGACCCTCTTCCTACACTTACAACTCTTATGTCGATAGGCACTAGCTCTTGATGCTAGAATTTCTCATTAATGTGACCATGGGCTAGGACCGTGGGTCAACTCCATTCGTGACCCCGCACTTCGGGACTTCTACGAATTGCTTTCTCCCTTTTCTCGATTTCTGAATCGGTGAATGCATCGGGACTAGATATACAGCCCTCACTCTTCTTTCAATCAATGGTTGTGATCGAATCACGAGATCGGACTTCGCGAGTCCTATCTCCTCTCGACTCTGCTTTTACGACTTACAAATCAAAAATGTGCTAATCCTTTGCCATGCGTCCTTCCATATCCGATGGCCTGGATTTAGATCTCTCTTCGTGACTTCATGAAGATCCTTGTTTGCTTCAACAAACCTTCTGAAGTTCTTTCTCCCGAACCTCTCGAGCTCCTACCACTTGTCTCCTCTCTGAAAATGAGTGGCTTATCTATCTTCGGGACTTTGGCAAGTCCTCGACTCCCTTGCACACTTAGTGCAATTTTTACTTTCAAGACTTAGACTGTTCTCGAAGGCTTTCTGCACTCCTTGCAAAAATCTGTGCAACTTTCCTGCGACTTTGCTAGGCTTGAAAACCTCCAAGGTTCCAAGTTCCTATGCGAGCTTCTCGTTCCCTCCTGACGGTCTTTCTCTCTGCTTCATGAACCTATAAGGAGAACCCTCAACACCTTAGTTGCAGTCCTTGCACTTGGCTCAGCTCTTCGATGGATTCTCCCTTGGCCTTGTGGAAAGGTTTAAGGAAGTTCCTTTCCTTTGTCGATTCACTTCTTGCAAAGCCTTCCTTCACCAGAATATTCAGCAATTCTGGGATTCTTCTACACCTTCGCCCATGTAGTTCCTGGGTATGCTTACGCAAGCTCGATGTCCTTCTGGCAGAGTATTCCAAAGTCTTCAGTAACTCTACATTGTGCTTCCCTTCACACAGTCTTTATTTTCAAGGGGCTTAACCACCTTGAAATTTCTCCCTGAGTCTGTAAATAAATCTGGTGTGCCCTCCTGGCAACTTCTCTTATGACTCCACTAAGTTCAGATACGCACTCCTTGCGTTGGCTTACAGAGTTTCCTCCCTCTGTTGCGCACTCCTTGCACTTAGCCTAGAGAATCAGACCTAACTTAGCACACTTGCAGATAGAAAAATGTATATCTATCCTTGCAAATGGTTTCTAACATCCATCTACAATTCACAAACATGCAAATGACATTCGTAACACAACATCCATTGAACAGAAATGTAAAACAGGAAAAACTGTCATTTTTCTATTAATGGTGGAATGTCAATTTACAAGGATAGAGTCTGAGCTACAACTAAGTATCAGCTCTCTGTATCTCTCTTTTACAACACGGATTTTCTAAATCAAATCCGACCCACAACCTTATATCTTCTAACCTCTACTTTGTAACAACTACAAAGATTTATACAAGAGGGGCTCAAATGAGCTTCCCTCGCAAGCTAACAAATGGTGTCAAATCACAATCCCTAATGCTTATCAAAAGGGAAATTTGCAATGATGGCGATCCTGCTCAAAATCAGACACAGATCTAATTTTGTCGATAGCCTATTAATGGCGACCTTATCTCCAGCTTGTGTAAAAGCACGATTTGGCTCTTCCAACTTGTCTTCAATTAATGCCTAGATCACACCTTGGATTCTTGAGGAAAAAATGAGAGAACGACGCATGTTCTTCCTTGAATGTGCACCACGTGTGTTGATTAGATGGAGCATCCTAAGATGGAGCGATGCTCCTGCATCATACTCCACAGTGGAAAAATCATGAGCTCTTTCTCATGAGCTTTCGAACATGGCTGAAATCCACCTGGATCCCAAAATTTTTCCTGGAGTTGTCTCTCGGCTCCTCTGCTTCACCACTACTGCTCCTACATCATCCTTGTTGCTCGTGCAGGTTTCCTTTCGTCCAGCTTCCTCTTGCTGACTGACTCCTCTTCTGACTCCGACATCATCTTTCTTATCTCCTCAATAACCTTGTCCAGTTGCTCTATCGGTTGGTTCTTCTGTTGTAGACTATCTTGTTGCACTCTCTCCTTGTCGATGGGTGAATCACACTGACTCCACAAGGAATCTTCACCCTTTGTGGCTTTATCCTACCACTCTATTGTATTCTTCATCTCTACAGTCTCCTCATCACTGAACTGTTGCTTAGCTACCTATTCTCCTGACATATTTTCTCCTGCCAATCCTTCGATTGTTCCCATTCTAGCTTCCCCTAGCTATGACTCATGTCGGTGTATCTCCGCTAGCATGGCTATTTCTCGGCAACCACCTTCTAGTTTTGGATTTCCCAACCAATCCTCCAGTGCCTTCAACTCCAATTCCCTCTAAATGAATAACTCAACTAGGTGTTATCCTTCTGTTAGGACAGACATCAATATTTGTTCCTTCTCCTCCTTGACAGTCTTTGTTGGTTTTCCTTCTATCGCCTTTGCAATATCTGTGTTAGCCTCTCCTCAATCGTTTGGTAGGAATATCTCAACTCCCCCAATGATCAGAACGTCTCTCTGGCCCTCCTCCTTCACTGTGATAAAAGTTTCCAACTTGTCATCATCTTCATTCACGCGACTGATGGTTCTGCATGAATCTCTATATGAGTGAGGTTTTTCTCTTGCCTCCTCTTTTGTCAATGAACTCTCAACTGAGCTCACCTCTTCTCCCTTGCCCACTTGGCAATCTGGAATGTCTCTTCTACCCACCTGGCAGTATATGAGATCCATTGATCCCTTCTCGTTTCCCACCTAGCAATCTATGAGACTCTTACCAGATCTCTTTCTCTCATGACCGAGGTTTTCAACATGCCTCAACCACCAATTTATCACTTGTTGTTTCCTTCTAACCAACATCTTCTGAATAGGCCATTTAACTATTCTCTTCAAATTCCATTCGTACCTCTAGTGTACCTTTGACTCATGCTACATCTTGAATGCTAGCTCCTCCATCTGCGCTCGAATTTCACTGAGATCCTTGTTCATCTCTGCTTTGCTCTTCTCTGACTAGACTTCCCCTCGACCATGATTATGATTGTCAATGGCCATCTCGCCTTGTCTATAGCCCACCTGGCTACTTTCCATCTGCTGCACACCTTGCAACAGTTTCAACAGAGCATCGCACTCTATCTCCCTAGCTTAGAGAAATCAACTTTGCACCAGCTCCTTCGTCTCCTTCTTCACCTGTTGTCTACAGGCGAAACCAAGCTCTGAGACTATCTTCGTATCTCCTTCTCTCTTCTTGAGATAAATCAAGATCTTATACCACTCTAGTATCATATTTTCTCTTTCACTTCCTTTCGTCCACACTCTGGAGACAATTTCAAGCTATGATACCACTCTGACGCCAACCTCCCCCTTCTCCAAAGGGTTGGGTCAACCTCCCAATCTAGGATCATTCAATTCTTTGAGTCGAATGACTCATCAAGCTCTCAATGGAACCGACTTCAACTTGACACAGACCCCTCTTTCTATTCCTCGGCACCCGTGATATGGTACTTGTGGACCCTCTTCCTGCACTTTCAACTCTTATGCCGACAAGCGCTACCTTTGGATGCTAGACTTCCTCGTTAATGTGACCATGGGCTAGGACCGTGGGTCAACTCCCTTCATGACCCCGCACTTCAGGACTTCCATGAACTTCTTTCTCCCTTTTCCTGGTTTTCAAATCGGCGAATGCGTCAGGACCAGATCTATGGCCCTCGCTCTTCTCGTGATCAACATTTGTGATCGAATCGCGAGATCAGACTTCGCGAGTCCTATCTCCTCTCGACTCTTCTTTTCCAACTTATGAATCAGTGATGCACTGATCCTTTTCCATGTGTCCTTCCATATTCGATGACCTGTATTTAGATCGCTCTTCGCGACTTCGCGAAGACCCTTGTTCGCTCCCGCAAACCTTCTGAAGTTCTTTCTCTCGAACCTCTCAAGATCCTACCACCTGTCTCCTCCATGAAAATGAGTGACTTCTCTTTCTTCAGGACTTCGGCAAGTCCTCGACTCCCTTGCAAACTTAGCACAATTTTTCCTTTCGAGACTTAGACTGTTCTCAAAGGCTTTCTGCACTCCTTCCAGAAATCTGTGTAACTTTCCTACAACTTTGCTCGAATTGAAAACCTCCAAGGTTACATGTTCCTCTGTGAGCTTCTCGTTCCCTCCTGGAGGTATTTTGATCTGTTTCCTGAACCTATAAGGCAAACCCTCAACACCTTAGGTGTAGTCCTTACACTTGGCTCAGCTCTTCGACTGCTTCTTCCTTGGCCTTATGGAAAGGTTTAAGGCAGTTCCTTTCCTTTGTCGATGCACTTCTTGTAAAGCCTTCCTTCACCAGAATATTCATCAATTCTGGGATTCCTCTACACCTTCGCCCGTGTAGTTCCTGGGTATTCTTACGCAAGATCGATGCCCTCCTGGTAGAGTATTCTAGAGTCTTCAATAAATCTGCGATGTGCTTCCCTCCACACAGTCTTTATTTTCAAGGGGCTTAACCACCTTGAAATTTCTCCCTGAGTCTGTAAGGAAATATGGCATGCCCTCCTGGCAGCTTCTCTTCTGACTCCACTGAGTTTAGATACGCACTCCTTGCATTGGCTTACAGAGTTTCCTCCCTCTGTTGCGCACTCCTTGCACTTATCCTAGAGAACCAAACCTAGATTAGCACACTCACGGATAGAAAACTATATCTCTATCCCTGCAAATGATTTCTAACATCCATTTATAATTCACAAACATGAAAATGACATTCGTAGCACGACATCCATTGAACAAAAATGTAAAACAGGAAAAACTGTCATTTTTCTATTAATGGTGGAATGTCAATTTACAAGGATGGAGTCTAAGTTGCAACTTAGTCTCAACTCTCTGTATCTCTCTTTTACAACACGTCTTATCTAACTCAAAGTCGGCCCACAACCTTCTATCGTTTAACCTCTACTTTGCAACAACTACAAATATTTATACAAGAGGGGCTCAAATGAGCTTCCCTCGCAAGCTAACAAATGGTGTCAAATCACCATCCCTAATGCTTATCGAAAGGGAAATTTACAATGATGGTGATCCTACTCCAAATCGGATGCAGATATAATTTTTTCGTTAGCCTATTAATGGTGAGCTTATCTCCAACTTGTGTGAAAGCACGATTTGGCTCTTCCATCTTGTCTTCAATTAATGCTTGGATCACTCCTTGGATTCTCAAGGGAAAAATGAGAGAACGGTGCCTCTCCTTCCTTGAATGTGCACCACGCATGTTGATTAGTTGGCGCATGCTGAGATGGAGCGATGCTCCTGTATCAGTTTTCAACACTTGAAGGAATTGTTAACAATTGCACCAATTTTAAGGATTGCAAATCCAAATGAGGATTTTGTTGTCTGCACAAATGCATGTAAAGAAGGGCTTGGTGGAGTCCTTACCCAAAATGGCTATGTAATTTGAATTAAAAATTTGGACTCAGAATTATCTCATGGGTGGAAAATATGAGTTGAGAATAGACCATAGTGGTCTGAAATATTTGTTTGGATAGACAACACTAAATGCTAGATTAGTCAAATGGTTGGAATTCCTTGGTGAATACAATTTTGACATAAAGCACATTAAGGGGAAAGAGAATAAAGAGTTCAATGCACTCAGTAGAAGGGTGCATGAGATGCATGTTACAACCATTAGTATGTGCAGGATAGATTAAAAAGATAGAATTTTAGAAGTTGTAACACTAGACTAGCATTATGTACAAGTTAAAGAAAGATTACAATAGGATAATGTACAACAAAAATTTAAAGATTATAGGTTGGAAGAGGATGGAATCCTCTTGTACAGGAACAAAGATTATGTTCCTAATTCTTAGGATTTGAGAAATTTAGTTTTAAAAGAGATGCACAATGTGCCATATATTGGACATCCAGGGTATCAGTAATAAAAAAATTAAAAATTAAAAAATAAAAATAAAAAATAAAAAATAAAATAGTGGTTGTAAGAGGACAATACTTTTGGCCCGGTATAATGAAATATGTAGTTGATTTTATTGTTATATGCATGGAGTGCCAAAAGGTAAAGGTTGACAACAAACATCCAGCGGGATTGATACATCATTTCCCATTCCTTAATGGAAATGGGAGATTGTTATCATATTTTTCATTACTAAGTTTCCAAAAACAACAAGGCAACTTGATTCCATCATAGTAGTGGTGGACAAGCTTATGAAGACTACACATTTTATTTCGATCAAGATGGCGCATAAGGCATCCAACATTGCAGAAATTTATATGAAGGAAATTTCTAGGATACATGTTGTGCCTAAGGAAATAGTGTTTGATAGAGATTTAAATTTCACTTCCGGTTTTTGGAAAATGTTATTCAAAGGATTTGGGACAAATCTGAATTTTAGCACAACATATCATCTGGAATCATATGGGAAAACAGAGAGGATAAACCAAATGATTGAAGATATGATAAGAATGTATGTAATGGATCAACCTTCCAAGTGGAAATACTATCTTCATTTGGTTGTTTTTTATTATAACAACTAGTATTGGGCATCATTGAATATGAGCCCATTTGAAGCCTTGTATGGTAGAAAATGCAACATGCTAGTGAGTTGGGATAACCTAGAAGATAGATCCCTTATTGGGTCAGAATTTCTAAGAGAAATGGAAGAGCATATGGTAAAAATAAAGAAAAACTTAAAGACTGCACAGGATAGGTAGAAAATATATGTAGACAAAGGCATAACACACAGGGAATTCAGATCGGGCGAGCATGTGTTTCTAAAAGTAAATATAAAAAGGAGCTCACTGAAATTGGGAATTTTCCCAAAGTTGGCAATGAGATATTGTGGGTCATTTGAAATTATGGAGAGGATATTCCATGTTCCATACATGCTTGCATTTTCTGCATCCATGAGATTCCATAATGTTTTTCATGTGTCTTTATTGAAGAAGCATGTGCATGATCCTAATCATGTGATTGATTGGACTGTGATCCAGGCAGAGCATGAAGGGGACTTTTGGGTGGAGCTAGTGCGCATCCTAGACCAAAAATTCAATCTTCTTAGGAATTGAACCATCGGCCTAGTAAATGTCCAGTGGACCTACTATGGTCCTGAAAATTCCATGTGGGATCATTAGGAGGCCATGAAAGAAGAGTACCAAAAACAAAAATCAAATTCCAAGGGAAATTGAATGTACATTTATACATAAGTGCACAAAGACTCCATTTTGGTGCAGCTAGAGTTATTGGAGCCACAACCCTAAGACTTCTTATTCAAACTATGTTGGAGCCCTGGTAGGGAAGTGGGACATATTGAGGGAATATGGTGTAGATAAGCGGGTACACTTCCTTAGTTTGTGCAGGTTGAGGAGACTAAGATATTATTGATTGGAATTATTGCAGGAGTCATTAAATTGAAAAATTATCAAGTATTGTAATGTGAAATTTTGTATGTATGAACATGTACACATGTATGGTGATGTTCACTGAGGATAGTGAAAATTGTAGGGGTGATTGTAACAACCTACTTTTGATCCCCAGTGTAGCATTGTATATTTTTAAATATTATGAATGGTCGAGGGAAAAGAAATGTAATATGTAAAAAAATTACATTGAGAAAAAATTTTAAAATGAAATACATCACGGGCTATAGATGGGAAAGGACTAGAGTAATGGGGGCTTATGATTCCATAAGAGAAGGGGCTTAGTGGCGGTTTTGACGGTTTTTCATATTCCTTGAGTTATAAGCCACCTTCATAAATCAGTTTTTCATTTATCTATTTATTCCTTTGACTTATTAAGAACTCAATTATTCAATTCATAGGAGGTTGGGTGAGGAAGTCATCCCACTCAGATATGATAGCATGGGTTGAGTGTAATTGTCCTAGGCGAGGGGGGTAAGAGTCAATAAATCATGGGAGAAGAGGAAATTCAAGTAGGAAGAAAATATTTTTTTTTACAGTTAGCAAGAAGTGAGAAAACCATAATTGAGTGTTATAAAAGAGTGGCCATTCGTACTGTGTATTGAAGGTAGCTTATTGAAGCTGGTAATTGTGTTGAGAATGATATTTTTATTCCTATGAGTTATTTTTGGTGAGAAATTACCCAAAGAGCATTTGTAAATTATGTGTGAGCACTTTTGTTGCAGTTGGATTTCATGGTCCCCCAGTAGAGATATTATTGGGAGGTCTGTGTTGGATCCCTAAAGGGGATGGATATTGTCTAAAGAACTACAGTGCAGTGAAGTAAATATCATCCCTTGGGTTGTGCATACTAATGGGAAAGATATTTGGGTGGTTAGAATTGTTGTAGGAGTCACGTCACTATGTTTTAGTGAGTTTTGAGTTGTTACAGTGGACTGTGGACACCCATAGGAGCCTTTCCACCCTTATGGACTCATAGTGTTGAACTTTGTTGAAAAGTCAACAAGAAATGTGTGTCTAATTTATTTTTCCCTTAAATAAATTGGACAATAAATATTAATCTATTATCTCATAATTACTTGAAAATAGTTAATTGAAATGGAAAATCAGTTAGCTATAGGAAATTCGAGTTCAAAGGTTGACTGGTGGGACATGGAAGTTGAATTATTTATAACTAAGTAACTTGAAGTTGTAACAGAGTTACAAGTGTAGTTATGTGAGTTGTGAAGTAGTTTAACTCAGTTAAGTGAGTTAAGATCAGTTGTACTAGTTGTAAATGGACTTACACTAGTGAGAGTTCAGTGAATTAATTATTAATTAATTCACGATCAGTTATCTCACATGCAATTGAAGATTTACCACTGTTAACTACATGCATGTAAGATCCAGTGGAGACCCAATTGAGATAACAGGTGAAAGGGACAGTTTGGCTATCAGTTGTGATTTGAGTGAAGTGCACTCATGAAATCACACACACAGTGGATGTGCCCATGAGAAATGCACAACCTAGGCAAGAGGAATTTGAATCATTTGTAGGTTTTCCATTTGCAGAGATTGTGTAGAGGAGGCAGGTTGTCTATAGGCAAAGAATTGGCACATGTATTTGATTATTTTTGTATGACGTGTGAGACGATTGTATTGTACTGAGAGCTCTTGGATTAGAGTTTTGTATGATATTGTTTCATGATCCATGATAGACATAATATATGATAGTGGGGATTTTATCTTTATGCTTTCTCGGTAAAACATCTGTGTTATGTACGATTGATCTTTCTTCTTGATATTGCAATTGGCGATCGTGTTTTAAATTCCTCAAGAATATTTGTCGAAACGATTATGTATTTAACAGTGGCATACAATTGTTAGATTAGGAGAATCTAGGAAATACATAATTTGTATTGAAATTTCTACATGGTATCAGAGCGCAAAAGATTGCAGAAGTTGAGTTTGTGATTGGATAGAATTCGAATTTGCAGAAAGACTTTCTTGGTTCTATAGCTGATTCAAGATCGAAATGGCTTTCAATGGATTGAGGTTAGAGTATGCACTCGAGGGAAGCTTGAACTACATTTCTTGGAAGGACAGGATGGAGGCAGTACTCAAAGGAAATGGCCTGAAGGAATTCATTGACAAAGATGTTCCTAAGACAGATGTTGCAGACGCTACAAATCTTGATGCATGGGAAAAGAAAGTGGCAAAGGCGAGGAGGATCCTATTGGAGGGAGTACGAGACCACATTGTCTCAAGCCTCCATGGGAAATTCACACCATATGCAATGTGGAAGACTTTGATGGATCTATTCCAAAACATCAATGACCATAGGAAATTGGCTCTCAAAGATAAACTCAGGAAGATCAAGATGGAGAAGGGCGACTCCATTCCAAAATATCTCACAAAGTTTTTCCAATGTAGGGATGAGTTGGGGAGTGTGGGAATAACAGTCATTGATGATGATTTGGTGAGCTTGTCTCTCCTAAGACTTCCCAAGAGTTGGCACAATTATCAAGACTCTATCAATGGAAGGGAAAAATTGCCAGATTGGGAACGACTATGGTCAGATATGTGAGTTTAAAGCATTAGTGGAGAAAGAGTCGGGGAAGCAAGTGAAGGCTCTGAGGAACAATAATGGTGGAGAATACATCTCTAACAAATTCAAAGACTTCTGCAGAAAAGAAGGAATTTGAAGAGAACTCATAGTGCCTCATAACCCACAACAAAATGGGGTTGCAGAGAGGAAGATCAGAACTATCGTGGGTGCAACATGAGTGATGTTGCATGATCAGGGCCTACCAATGAATTTGTGGGCGGAAGCATGCAACACTACGGTTTATGTGCAAAACCATTGTCCTCATAGATTACTTGGCATGAATACACCTAAAGAAGCTTTCACTGGTAAGAAACCTGATGTTTCTCATTTTAAGATTTTTGGCTCATCTGTTTATGTGCATGTGACCAAGAACACCAGGAAGAAGCTGGAGCCAACTATTGAAGTTGGGATATTTGTGGGGTACACAGAAACACCCCATAATTATTGTGTGTATTTTCCTAACAGTAAGATGACTATTATGTGACGGGATATAAAATTCGATGAGGGGAAAGCTATGCGGTTGTCGCTTGAGAGGGAGCTAGACTTGCATGCAGAGGAGGAACTGGTGGTTCCCAAAGATGAGTCTCAAGATGTGGATCAGCCACATGCGGAGGTTCATGGAGTGGAGGAAGCCACTCATGCAGAGCCATCCATCAGAAATGGCAGAAAGCGCACCACAGAAGCTGACAGATTGAGACTAGATGCATGTGTGTCGACTCAAAAGTTGTGGCCCGGGGCTTCTCACAGATCGAGGGGATAGATTATGATGAGACCTTTGCACCTGTCGCAAGGTACTCTTCGATAAGATCCATCTTTTCACTCTCAGTACAGATGGGTTGGCGCATTCATCAGATGGATGTAAAAACTGTGTTTCTCAATGGGATCATTGAGGAAGAAGTGTACATAGAGCAGCCTGAAGGATTTGAGATCTCAACAGTGAGTCACATGTGTGCCGACTCAAAAGAGAATTGTATGGGTTGAAGCAAGTACCCTGTACTTGGTACACTCGGATAGACAGTTATTTCACCGGACTGGACTTCACCAAAAGTGAAGTGGATGCAAACCTATACCAAATTGTGGTGGAGGGTAAGCTTTTAATCATTGTTCTTTATGTTGACGATTTAATACTGACTGGTGATGAGTAGCTGATACACTCATGCAAGGAGGACCTTGCAAAGGAGTTTGAGATGAAGGATATGGGCCTCCTTCATTATTTCCTTGGATTGGAAATATGGTAGCGAGATGGTGAACTTTTTGTGTCTCAAGGAAAGTATGCAAGGGAGATACTGGGTAAGTTTCACATGGAGGGTTGCAAACCCATGGATACTCCTCTTCTAGGAAACTGGAGGAAAGAGGATGGTACTTCTGGAGAGGTAGTAGATGCTACTGTCTATCGATAGTTAGTGGGTTCACTAATGTATTTAGTGAACACGAGACCTAAAATTTGTTATGCGGTTAACCAGCTGAGTCAAGCAATGGTTAATCCTACCAAGCTCTTTTGGAAGGTAGGTAATCATGTCTTGAGATACCTGAGGGGCACATCTGAGTATGGCTTATGGTACAAACAGACAGATGAGATGAAGTTGCATGGCTTGATAGATGTAGATTGGGTGGGCATCCCAACGGATAGAAAGAGCACATCAGGGGGGATCTTTAGTATCGGATCTACAGTTGTTTCTTGGTACATTAGGAAACAGAGATCCGTGGCACTCAATTCAGTGGAAGCGGAATACATGGCAGTGATTCAAGCTGCATGTGAGGCTATCTGGATGAGAAAGATCTTGGTTGGTTTGTTTTGTTCTCATTTAGATCCGACAATGATTCATTGTGATAATCAAAGTTGCATTAAACTCTCAATTAATCCTATTTTTCATGATAGATCTAAGAATATAGATATCTGGTATCATCATCTCAGAGATTGTGTGTGGCAGAAGATCACGTTGCTTCAGTACATTCCTACGGAAGATCAGGATGCAGACATTCTGACGAAGGCGCTCACCAGGAGCAAATTCGAATACCATAGAGACAGGATTGGGGTGAAGGATAATCCATTTTTAGTTGTAACTGAACTTACACTAGTGAGAGTTCAGTGAATTAATTATTAATTAATTCACAAGCAGTGATCTCACATGCAACTGAAGATTTACCACTGTTAACTACATGCATGTCAGATCTAGTGGAGACCCAGTTGAGATAATAGGTGAAAGGGACAGTTTGGCTATCAGTCATGATTTGAGTGAAGTGCACTCATGCAATCACACACATAGTGGATGTTCCCATGAGAAATGTGCAGCCTAGGAAAGAGGAATTTGAATCATTTGTAGGTTTTCCATTTGCAGGGATTGCGCAGAGGAGGCTGATTGTCTAGAGGCAGAGAATTGGCACATGTATTTGTTGATTTTTGTATGATGGTGTGAGACGATTGGATTGTACTGAGAGCTCTTGGATTAGAGTTTTGTATGAGATTGTTTCATCATCCATAATATACATAATATATGATAGTGGGGTTTTTAGCTTTATGCTTTCCCGGTAAAACATATGTGTTATGTGCGACTGATCTTTCTTCTTGATATTACAATTGGTGATCGTGTTTTAAATTCCGCAAGAATATTTGTAGAAGAAATTATGTATTTAACAATGGCATATAATTGTTAGATCAGGAGAATCCAGGCAATACATCATTTGTATTGAAATTTCTACAAACTTATCCTTATACTAAGAGGGGAGTGAATTAGTATAAGATACTTTTTACTAAATGAGAATTCATCAACCATGTTTATATTTAAAACAATAAATGCATGTAAACTCAAATCACAATACACAGATTTTAATTTAGAAACCCTTGTGGGATAAAACCACAAAAATTTATCTTTATAAATGTTTGTAGGCACCAACCTACTAGAGATAACAATCTCTTCATCTAAGCACCAACTCAGCAAGATGTTGTGTAGGAACCAACCTACTAGAGACATGAATCTCTTCATATGAGAACCAACTCAGCAAGATATTGTGTAGGCACCAACCCAATGGAGACACCAATATCCTCAGCTAATTAGCACCAACTCAGTAAGACTTTTATAGGTACCAATCTAATATCTTCATACACAGTCACTTTTGACTTCACTCACATGCTTCATAATTCATGCATTTCAAAACATTATCATACCCTTAACTTTCATGCTCCAGCATCTCTCCTTGCTTCATATCCCAAACATATCTTAAAAACCTAGTAAGATATATCCTTCATGTTGAAATATTGTAAGTGAAAAGAAAGATTATATTTATTATTGAGTCATTATTAATTAGATCAATCCCCTTTTGTGGATTGATCATGTCGGGCATTGTAAATGACCAAATACCCTTTTGTGGATTGGTCAAACCCTAATTATATTATGCTAATTAAGAAGTCATCCCCTGGGCCTAATTAAAGTGGTTTTAACCACTAAGAAGAGAAGTCGGCCCTGCCAAGTGAAGAGACACCTTTCCAACGCATGCCAGCTAGTATAAATAAAGGAGGCTAGTGCCTCATTTGTTCACTCACTCATCTCACTCATCTAGTGAGCAAGTTTTCAAGAAGTTGTAGTTTCCAGTTGTCGGAAGAAGGAAGAGAGAGGCACATTGATCAGTGTTGGATATTCTCTAGTGTTTTGGTTTACTGTCTTGGCATTGTATTGGATATCTATATTAAGGAATTTTTGTTGGGTTTTCTCCCCCATGAGGGTTTCCCAGGATAAATGCTATGTATCTTGTGATTGTGTTTCTCTCAGTGATCCTACCTATGTTATTGTTATCTAGTAAATTTAAAAGAAACCTAATAATAGA
Organism: Picea engelmannii; assembly: GCA_009831015.1. Taxonomy (NCBI): domain Eukaryota; kingdom Viridiplantae; phylum Streptophyta; class Pinopsida; order Pinales; family Pinaceae; genus Picea; species Picea engelmannii. Next base: position 28,248 of record ML776685.1, on the reverse strand, counting down.
TCAAAACTTAACAAGGTATCAAATCTATACTTAAGAGATCACCTTTCATTGGATAAGAAAAAATGTCGTTGTTGTCGTACAAGAAAATTAGGGCTTTTTATTGGAAGAGAATTTTAGCCATAAACTCATCAAGGAAGTGTGTCCTAGCCTAGCAAGCTCATTGGCAACTTTAGCACACTTTTCCAGTGGACAGAACTCCTAGAAATTGAAACCCTAGTTCTTGTTGGTACCAGAAAACCAGGAAACCAGAACCAGTACCAGAAGTACTAGTCCATATTTTCACAAGCTCAGTTTCAAGGAGTAAAATTTTGATTTTCTGAAATTTGACTGCACCAGCCTACTTGCCTCAGCCAAGCGCACCTCCTGGTAAGTTCAGATTTAAATTCTAAGCACTTTCAATTTTTGGTCACTTTCCTAGCTCCAGGTCAAGATGTCTACAAGCACTAATCTTGTTTACAAGTTAGAAGGTGTGAAAAACTTATGTGCCTAGAAGTATAGGATTGCAGTCATTCTTGAAGATAATGACCTCACTAATTTCGTAAAGGAAGATGTACCAAAACCCGAAGAAGCTATAGCTAAAGCAAAGTACAAGAAGTATATGGTTAGGGCTAAAATGATCATTGCAAACTCCATTAAAGATCACTTGATCCCTCAAGTGGCTTCAAAGAAAACTCCAAAAGAAATTTTTTATTCCCTAACTAGAATGTATGAAGGAAATAACATCAACTAGAATATGAATCCAAGAACTCAACTCAAAAGTAAAAGGATGTAGAAAGGAGAAACATCCCATGACTATTTCTCTAGAATTTCTCAATTCATGGAACAGCTAGAAGCAATTGGACACACCCTAGATGAGGATGAACTCATAATGACAGCTCTTGATTGTCTCACAAGACCTCGGTATGCCTTCATCCAAACCATCTGTGCAAGAAAGAAAAAACTTCGCTTTGATAGCTTATGGGAAGAATGTGTTCAAGAAGAAGCAAGAGTAGCCAACCAAGAAGCAATGTCATCAAAAGATGAATATCATGCCCTAGTTTCCCATACTAAAGGAGGAAAGAAGAGGTCTCACTTCCATAAGGAGACTCATCAACATAAGGAATCTCACTCCCCAAAGAGATTCAACAACTCTCATAAAGAATCTCACCCTCTAAGGATATTCCAGAACTTTCATAAAGGTCAAAGAAGAGAAAGAGATTTCACCTCTTATCAATGCTATCATTGTGATAAGATCAGACATATTGCTAAAGATTGTCTAGCTAGAAGAGAAAAAAAAGACACCATGCCCATGCAGTTGAAGATGAAGATCCACCCACAAATATGATTAAAGAAAATACTGAAGACTATGTATTAATCTCTGCCCTCTCAAGATCAGTATCACCTGGTGAGGATACTTGGCTCATATATAGTGGTGCTTCCAAGCACATGACAGGCTAGAGAGACATTCTCTCTAGCCTTACAGAAAAGAACTTTCCCTAGAAAGTTACACTCGGAGATGATTACCAATACCCTATTAAAGGAGTGGGAGAGTCCAATTGCAAAATTGATTCAAGGACCCCAATGAAGATGAAGGATGTATTATATGTACCAGGTTTGACAAAGAAATTACTTTCTATCTCAGCTTTAGAAAAGAAAGTCTTTAGAGTTTCTTTCATAGATGGAGAATTTATTATGTGGCCTAAAGGAAAAACCATATAAGATGCAATTGTTATTGGAATAGAAGAAGTTGGCTTGTATAAGCTAAAAGGTCACTCAGATGAATCCCTAACTCATTCCATTGAAATTACATGTAAACTTTGGCATAGAAGACTATCTCACATCAACTACAAGGCATTACCATATGTGAGAAAGGTAGTTACAGGTCTACCAGACTTCAAGGTTGACCATGAAGGTGTGTGCAAGGGATGTGCACAAGGAAAGAACATCAAGAATCCTTTTCCGAAGAGCGAGAGTACAATAGAAGGAGTCTTGGAACTCATCCACTCAGATGTTTATGGCTCAATGCCATCAACCTCTTAGTGGATATGTATACTATGTGTCATTCATTGATGATTATTCTCGCAAAACCTGGGTTTACTTTTTGAAATCAAAAAATGAATTGTTTGGTAAATTCAAGGAATCCAAAGCCTTGATAGAGAATCTCTCTGAAAGAAATATCAATACACTCAGGTCAAACAATGGAGGAGAATACACCTTAAAAGAGTTTGTAATATTTTGTAGAGATGTTGGAATTAAGAGGGAGATCACCACTCCATACAATCCTCAACAAAATGGTGTAGCATAAAGAAAGAAAAGAACTATAATGGAATCAGTGAAGACTATGATCCATGATCAATATCTTCTAATGCAGTTATGGGAAGAAGAAGCAAGAATCGTAGTGTATGTATAGAACTAATTATCCCATAGTGCACTTGGGTTCAGAACCCCTGAAGATATGTTCTCCGAAAAGAATCCAAAAGTAAAACATCTCAAAATATTTGGTTGTCCAGTATTTGTACACATTCCTAAAGAGAAGAGAACCAAGTTGGACCCTTCAGGAAAGAAGGGAATATTTTTTGGATATTGTGAGGTCTCCAAGGCCTTCGGAATATACATACCGGGTTGCCATCATATTGATATTAGTAGATATGTAACCTTTGATGAAGATGCAGCACTCAAGAAATCAAGGAGATGTGAGCTTGAAGAAGTATATGAAGAAGAACCTATAGCTTCCAGAGTTGCAAAACCAGTGAGGGAAGTCACAACTTCCCCTGATGAGGAGATTCCAAAAGATCATGACATGATAGAATCTCAAGAACCTCCCCAGATGACTCTCTCACAAGAGAAATCCAACCTGGTCAAGGGAACTTATTCAAGATGGAGAGAAGTATGGTGCCCCTGAAGGAACCATGAGACAAATCAAGAAACCTAAGCCATTATCCAGTTACATGGCTTTGATGTGTGATCTTCTAGAGAAGGATCCCACTTTCTTTGAAGAATCCATTCAAAATAAAGAATGGGCAGATGCCATGACATAAGAATACCAATCCATTATAAAGAATGATGTATGGGAAATAGTTCCCAGACTGAAGAGTAAAGATGCGGTATCTTCCAAATGGATATATAAGATAAAACATGTTGTTGATGGAAGTGTTGAGAAATATAAAGAAAGATTTGTGGCTCGTGGCTTTTTTCAAAAGGAAGGCATTGACTATGAGAGACGTTTGCACTTGTAGCAAGATACACTTATATCATAACCACCATAGTCCTTGTAGCTAAGATGAAGTGGAAGTTACACCAGATGGATGTGAAAACGGCCTTCTTGAATGGTGTCATTGAAGAAGAAGTGTATATAGAACAACCTCAATGGTTTGAGGCTGAATATATAAGGACACATGTCTGCAATTTGAATAAGGCTATGTACGGGTTGAAGCAAGCTCATAGAGCTTGGTATGGAAGAATTGACAGTTTCCATATGATCTTGGGCTTTACCAAGATTAAAGTTGATTCCAACCTTGACTTCAAGGTTATGAATGATGAGCCATTTATATTATTATTGTATGCGGATGACTTATTCTTAACTAGAGAAGAAAATCTCATCACCGATTGTAATAAGAAGCTCACTGCAGAATTTGAGATGAAAGACCTAGGCCTAATGCACTATTTCCTAGGTCTCGAAGTTTGGTAGAGCCCAGAGAAGATCTTCCTTAACCAAGGGAATTATGTAGTAGAAATACTAAAGAGTTTTGATATTTTGGAGTGTAAATCCATGAACACACCCATGGAAACAAAGTTGAAACTCCCAGTTGATACTTCGTCAGAATTAGTTGATGCTATGTTGTACAGATAGATCATTGGATCGTTGATGAATATGACGAATACCAGGCTAGATATATGTTTTGATGTGAACACCTTGAGTCAATTTATGGTAGAACCGAGACATGTTCACCTTGTTGTTGCAAAACATGTGATGAGATACCTTAAGGGTATGTTGGATTTTGGTCTCAGTTATAATGGAGATCGTGACTTCAGACTGAGTGGTTATACCAATTCAGATTGGGATGGAAGTGTCTCTAACAGAAAGAGAACCTCATGATGTTGTTCAGTATGGGTTCATCCATGATCTCATGGAATATTAGGAAGCAATCAAGTATTTCTCTTAGCACGACAGAAGCGGCATACATTGTTGCATGTTCCGCCAGTTGTGAATCCATATGACTTCGAAATTTTTTGACAGGTATATTTTATATGGATATAGAAGCAATTGTGATTCTATGTGATAACCAAAGTTGCATAAAAATGATAGAGAACCATCCACGACAAGTCAAAACACATAGAAATCTAGTATAATTGCATTCGTGATATGGTGTAGAGAGGAGATATAAATCTCCATTATGTTTGCACTGATGAGAAGGTTGCATATCTGTTGACCAAGCCTCTGTCTCATGTAAAGTTTGAGCACTTTTGAGACAAGCTCGATATAGTCTGAAAGGACCTCCCTCGAAAGGGGGAGTAGTGTTGATGTCATCCTTGTGCTGAATATTTCCACCTTTATGCTGATGTTGATGTGATGTCAGCCTTGTGCTGAAGATTTCCAACTTCGTGTTGATGTTGATGTGACTCCATCCTTAGGCTGAAGATTTCCAACTTCGTGTTGATGTTGATGTGATTCCAGCTTCGTGATGAATATTTCCAGCTTAGTGTTGATGTTTATGATGCTCCAGCCTTCGTGTTGTGATGATGTTGTTTCTCCGGTCTTCGTGTTGTGATGATGTTGTTTCTCCATCCTTCGTGTTGTGATGATTATGATGTTATTATTGTTGATGTTGTATCAGCCTTGAGCTGTTATTGATTATGATGTATTAGTGTTATACTAATTGGCGTTGATGTAGATGATGCCATTCCATCTTCATGTTGTGGATGATGATATTGATGAAGAGAATTTTTTTTTTATGATTTATAGATGTGCCAGTCAATGTTCAAGACGAAGATGATGTTTCTTTCCTCTCTCTCTTTGATGATGTTGTATTGAAGAATACCCTTCTTTTTAATGGGGAGTGCTGTAATATTGTAAATGCAAAGAGTATTCTATTTATTATTGAGTCATTATTAATTAGATCAATCCCCTTTTGTGGATTGATCATGTTGAGAATTGTAAATGACCAAATCCCCTTTTGTGGATTGGTCAAACCCTAATTATATTATGCTAATTAAGAAGTTAGCCCTCGGGCCTAGTGAAAGTGGTTTTAACCACTAAGAAGAGAATTCGGCCCTGACCAGTGAAGAGACAACTTTCCAGCGCCTACCAGCTAGTATAAATAAAAGAGATTAGTGCCTCATTTGTTCACTCACTCAGCTCACTCATCTAGTGCGCAAGTTTAAAGGAAGATGCAGTTTCCAGTTGTCGGAAGAAGGAAGAGAGAGGCACATTGCTCAGTGTTGGATATTATCTATTTTTTTGGTTTATTGTATTGGAATTGTATTGGATATCTATATTAAGGAACTTTTACTAGGTTTTATCCCCCATGAGGGTTTCCCGGGATAAATCTTGTGTATCTTTTGATTGTGTTTCTCTCAGTGAACCTACCTGTGTTATTGTTATCTAGTAAATTGAAAAGAAACCTAATAATAGATCAAAACTTAACACATCATTCCCTAGTGAACCTTATAGCATCATTCCTGGAATATAATTCCAGACTGCAACATAACAACACACTTTTCAGCATCACTATACCTTAGTCCTTCATAGTACACCCTTAAAACTCCAAGAAAACTCTTATTATGCACCTTTAGACCCCAAGAATACTCTCCAACTACTCCTACACACCTCAGATCTCTTATTAACATGTGTACTTGCTCTTCTTGCTTGGATAATCTTCAAATGTGCACATATATCATGTGTTTATAATGTTTATGTGTTCACTTATGGGGCCAACTTGTAAAATTGGTTGGGTCGACCTGTACTTTATGGTTGGGCTGACCTGGCAGAATATTTCATATATCCTCATTCCTATGGAGTTAGAGGGAGTGGCATATATCATTGGAAAGGTCTCAGAATAAAATTTTCAACCATATATGTTATGTTCCCATTTGAGATAGATATTCAAAATAAAAATGCCTTCAAAGATAGGGTATCCAAATTGAGCATCAAAAATTCAAAAATAATATTTCCAACAATCTCCATCTTGCAATCTTTATCTTGGACATCTTGTAGTATCCCCCTATCTTTGACATCAATGAAAACAATATTTCCAAGAATCTCCTCATTTTCCATTAATGGCAACCCTTAGTCAATTCTATAATACTCCCCATGTCTGCAACTCTCCTTGTGTCTGCCATTTTTCCTCTGTCTACAACTTCTCCCCCTTTGACATTAATGGCAAAGGGATTCTTCCCTTGAGATTGTGATTCCCTTTACTAACGAGATGAGAGGGATATCACTCCCAACTTATTGTCTAATATATTCAAATGTATCCCAAGGAAGAGGTTTGGTAAAAATATCTGCAACATGTTATTTGGTGGAAATGTATTCCAACTTTCATTTACTTGTCTCATGCATCATTTTTCTCCTTTGACTTCATCAAGAATGTATACATTGCTCGGGATTCTATTTGCATTTTCCACTAATCTTCCTAAACCTGCTTTTCTTATCTCACATCCTTTAGAATGAAATGTGAGGTTGTAATCTTGATCACACATTTGACTTACACTTAGAATATTGTGCTTTAACCCTTCAACATGCAAGACATTATTTTTTTTAGTCCTTACATTATCAAGACTAATTGTACCTTTTCCAACTATCCTTGCAGAAGCATTATTCCCAAAGGTAGCGTTGCCTTATTTTTGTTCCTTTAGGGTGATAAAAAAAAATTGATTCCTTGTCATGTGTTTTCAACATCCACTATCAATGTACCATTGGATTCCTTTGCCTTGAACATACATTGCAATTCCACAGTCTTCCTTCTTTGGTTCTTCTTGCTTCCTTTTCCACAACTTTGTGTATTCTTCTATATTCTTGGTAAGAACATATTCTTCCATGTTTTGTTTAGTATACTTTATTATGTTGCTTCTACAGTCGTGTGTTATGATGCCATAGTTATTTCACTTATAACATTAAGTATTGTAATCAAGTAGGGGAACAAATGAATTATAGTTTATATCAACAAACCCATGAGAAATTTTGGTTTTGTTGCTCACATAATTATTCTTTGAGGCCTTATAAGAACCTCTATTTATATCTCTCACATTATCACTTCTTGCATAAGCCCTAAAATCTAGTGCTTTATGACCAAAATTGTTACAAGAAAAAAATTGTCCAAGAAAGAGATTTTGGTATCGGGTTTTGAAAGGCCTTCTTGGTGGAACAACTATTTTGAACTCATTCTTGTTGTTCTTGTGAGAAGAATCTGGTTTTTGTTGGTCTT
>ML776685.1:9655-20745 GCA_009831015.1 Picea engelmannii | reverse complement strand
TCTTTCTACTTTTTATTCTTTCCCCCAAATCTTTCTATTTCTTCTAAGACACTAGCAAGTTCTACTTCAATATTCACTTCTCCACCAATGTCTTATTCTTCTTAATCTGATTTTTCTTTTTTATTGTCTTCATTTTATATATTAGTAGACTTTGTATACATGGTCATGAAGAGGAATTATTCTTTGTTAATATCAAAAACATATCCATCACTTTCTTCAGATGAGCTACTGTCCTTTCTAGAGTAAAACCTCTTCTTCCTAATATATCTTCCTCTTTAGTGTTTATATGGTTTGATTTTATTTTTATGTTCTTCTTCATCATTATTGTCTTCAACACCAGTATCTTCCCTTTTTGCATATGGGCATTTAGAAGTAAATTTCCTACTCTACCACAATTAAAACATTTGAAGGGTAGTTTTCCTTCACATTTTCAATATCCTCTGATGATGTTGACAATTTCATCAAAATGGAGAAGATAGGTTGCAACATTCTCTTCATATTTCATTTTTAGTCTCTCAAACTATCTTCTATGAGTTTGGAGCTTTTCCTTCTTAACCTTATCATCGCCTTGATATATTTTTTGAATCTTGTCCCAAATTTATTTTTTTGATCCACCATGCATCACCTTGACAAACTCGAATTCCAATAGACCACACAAGATGGCATTCATGGCTTTTGAATTATTTTTACTAGGCTTCTTCCCATCTGCATATGTTGGTGGATTTGTTGGGGTTGTATAACCATTCACAATTTATTTCCAAATATCAAAAATAGGGTACATTATATATGTTCTCATCCTTATGCTCCAGAAGGCGTAGTTTGTCATATCAAATAATGGAGCCCTGTTTGTGGAGAAGCCTTCTTGACTAGCAGTGTGTTCTCTTGAGATCTTCCTTCCAGCAATTAGATTGTTTCTAAACAAACTTGCTCTGATACCATTTTTTGAACTTAAGCTTATACTAAGAGGGAGGTGAATAAGTATAAGATACTTTTTACTTTAAATGAGAATTCATCAATCATTCATTAGATTTAAAACAATAAATTCATGTAAACTCAAATCACAGTACACAAAGTTTAATTTGGAAATCCGTATGGAAGAAAACCACAAAAACCTGTCTTTATAAATGTTTGTATGCACCAACCTACCATTACAAATCTTGTAGGAACCAACCTACTAGAGACACCAATCTCTTCAATTGAGCACCAACTCAACAAAATATTGTGTAGGCACCAACCTACTAGAGACTATAATCTCTTTAGTTGAGCACCAACTCAGCAAGATATTGTGTAGGCACCAATCTCCTCAGCTGAGCACCAACTCAGTAAGACTTGTATAGGTACCAATCTATGATATTCATACACATAGTACTTTTGAATTCAACTGCATGCTTCATGCTTCATGCATTTCACATCATTACCATACCCTTAACTTTCATGCTCCAACATATCTCCTTTCTTCATACCCCAAACATAGCTTCAAACCCTAGTCAAATTTATCCTTCATGCCCTAGTGAATCTCATAGCATCATTCCCATAATATAATTCCATACTATATCATCACAACCTCAAAAAAATGCACTTTGCAACATCATAGACCTTATTCCTTCATAGCATGCCCTCATTTAAACTCCAAGAGAACTCCTCTTGTGTACCTTTAGACCCCAAGAATACTCCCAAACTCCTCTTGCACACCTCATATCTCTTATATGCACTTGTACTTTCTCTTGTTGATTGGATACTCTTGAAATGAACACGTATATCATGTATTTATAGTGTTTCTTCATTAACTTATGGGGATGAATTGTAAAACTGGCTAGGATGACCTGTAAAACTGGTTGGACAGACCTGTACTTTTTGGTTGGGATGACTTAATAGAATCTTCCATATCTCCTCATTCCTATGGAGTTAGAGGGAGTGCCATATATCATTGGGAAGGTCTCGAAATAAAGTTTTCAACCATATATCTCATGCTCTCATTTGAGCTAGATATTCATTTTAAAAAGGCATTGAAAGATGGGGTATCCAAACTAAGCATCAAAAATATAAAAACAACATTTCCAAAAATATCCATCTTGCAACATTTATCTTGGAAATCTTTTAGTCCACCCCCGGTCTTTGACATCAATGACAACAATATTTCCAACACATAGCCTCGGCTTGGGGATGGATTGTTGCATACAGAAGTGGTGCAATAGATCCTACAGTTGGTTGGAACATCCATCGTCTACATTCAATTGTGTAAAGCATTTTTAAAAGATAAGTGCTTTGATCATTATCGTATTTACCGTTAAAAGTTGAGTTTAAATTTTGTTGCATTTGAATTTGTGTTTTATGTGATTTAATACTTCTCTGTGTCTTTAATTTTTGTTGTACATGTTTAATTGTATTCATGCATGAGTTTAATCATTAATGATAATAGCATGAACATGTATGTCATGCTACACACATTTTCCGCATTTGAATCGATATGTAGTTGATTTAGTAGAATGGGACTCTGTGTGGGATCTAGGTATGTTACAACTACATTGTATGAAAGTGATTGATGTGTCTGTGTGTGTGTGTTCCTTGAACTTCTTCATGAAATATTCCACTAGAATATCATCTTCAAGTAAATCAAGCTTTCGTTATGTTGTAGTTGAATCTATGATAAGAGTGTGCTTAACATATTCATTTATTTTCCACTTCAAAGTGGTATTTGAAAATCAAGGATCATTACTTAAATCAATAGGATACTTAGTACTACTAAATAGTGCCAAATCATAACAGTATTTTCATTTTATACCACCAACACATTTTTTCTTATAAAATAATTGTTAATTCTCTTGTGCACATGATATGAGAGATAAAAATTCACAAACACTAGAAAGAGGGGGTCATTTGACCAATGTTGTATGTCAAACTCTATTAAAAATAAGAGAGAGAAATAGCATGACAATATAGGAAATAGAAACACAAACAAATACATGGAACCAATATTTACCTGGAAACCCTTAACCGGGAAAACCAACTCCCAAATGGATATCTATTATTTACTTCACCAAGATGGCCAAACACCAGGCCACTTGAAGAATTTTATAATGGAGTATTCCAAGCCATTAAATAAGCTTAATCATATGTAATACCATGGAAAAATACCATGGGGCCATAAACCATGAATGACAAACCCATTATTAATCATATCAAGGTTAACCTAACTACTCTATGACTAATTCAAGATTAACCCAACATTCACCCCTTTAAACTTGACTTGGGATAAACACCTACCCCCGTCAAAAATTTTATTAACCATGTTTCGAGGAATATAACATTACCCCTATCACCTAGGTCTACGTCTATAATTTATATTGATAAACCATCAAACCAAGGGTATGCATGCCTAAATAGGTCTTACAGTCATATGGCCATTTACATGTGATAAAATCCAACTTCATAAAAAATAGTTACAAATTGTATGCCCGAGCATGTGATGCTATGAAAAATCAAATAGTTTCATTTCCATCATCCCTCTTGCTCCAAATACAATTACGTAGAAAAATTACATATCTTACCTATGTATGCCTGAAAAAATGATGTAAGAAGCATCTACCTACTATTACGAGGAAAATCTCTCTATGGCTAGGGTAAACAACAACATACGGAAATGACTGCAGAAACCCACTCTCTTCTCAAGTATGCTATAAAAACAAATATGCTAGAAAGATAAGATAAAAGGCCTACCTCGGTCAGACGTTCAATGAATTCCACCGTTGAGCACTTGAACCAAAGAAATATACCTGCAACTTGTCCTCAACAACCAAGCAAAGAAAGCATATGGTGATAATAAATGATGTTATCACATTCAATAGCATAATCCATTAGTAAACATGACAAATACTCCCATGGAATAATCATTCAAATATTTGCAAGATATCAATTGGATGGGAAAAGAGTATTTATATTAATATATGATCAGTAGAATTGTGAAAATTTTACAGAATTTTGTGTCAGCATGGTTCAGAACTGAGAAACTAAGTTCCTTCTAGCTGGGCCTCCACCACTTCAATCCTCCACCAAAGGCAAGCTCATAAAATAGAAACAATGAGGTTCTCAATCAATAAGGGAAGAGCTTGGGGGTTGAACACTGTGTTCAGACTTAAAGGATAAAGGGATGCAGACTCAATATGAAGTAAATAATTTCTCCAGATTAACTTTGCTCTCAAATTTGAATTCTTTCTCTTCTTTCCATAGCTCAGAATTGCCCCATTTATAGCCTTCAAAATGGAACTAAAGGGCTGAGTCGAAATGTTTCCAGTATATGGAAGGCCAAGGATCATAGATCTCCTGTCGTGACATGGAAACTTGACATTAATTTTCATTTTCTGGCACAAATCCCGATGTACGCAGGTTGTAGTGGAGCATCCTGCGTATACGCATGTTGTATAGTAGGAAATATGCGTACATGTGGAAAATATGTAGTTTTAGCTCTGTATTTTACAAACAGGGATGATAAGTATGCATAGAGAAATGGAAAAAGGCCTTCTGGGAAAGATTGCATAGGGTGAGGCAAATCTTGCTATAACATATGCCCCCTAATGTGTGAGGTCAAAGGAGTATTTGCGATGGCCGAAATACATTATAAACAACCCAAAAGTGGAGTGATGGGGAACCAGCTGGAAGAACTAGTTGTTCATTGCATTCTACACTAACTTGTCATACATGGTTGTCAATAGAATTACACTGTAGATCCATGCGAAAATATACCAAACAAGTGTCTGTGGCCATGAATAGGCAAATACAAATGCAGTTACATTCCAATAGTTGTCATAGTCACGAACAAGGCCCAGTAGAACCAGTCTCAAAATCAATCTAAAGATATATGTATACAATGGAGTACAATCTGATCTCCCATGATCACTGAAGTCATATAGGTATTGGTCCAATGAAAAGGAAGCAACATCTCAAGGAAGCTACGGCCACATAGTGATGTCTTCAAGTCTTCTACACAATCTGCCAACGGTGCAAGTCTACATCATGTGAATAAAAGAGTTGAGGTTGAACACAATGAGACATCATTTGATTACTGGTCATTGAGGTATACCATTAACAAATGCGAGACAACCTACCGATAATGAAAGTAGGTATCAAGGCACCGAGTACATTCTTACAAGTGTGAATAAAGGAGTCGGTGTTGAACACCTGAATAAATCATCGATCAGGAGACATTGATGTGTTCCCAACTGTTGATGGCAAGATAGCATGCCACTAATGACTGCAAGCCTCAAGGTACTCATAAGACTCTAGGTCTCTTTTCCAGAATAAATGAGCTGAAGTCGATGGAAGGAGACCCGTTGAAAGGAGAGCATTAAGGAATCTATCATCAGTCAACATGAGGAAAAAAGTAGGAGCTTCATGATTTGGTGGAAATCAGACGAAGAACATGTTCACGAACCAATGACCCTATGCGTCTTTCGCATGTGCCAAGTGCAAGCGGCACACGAAAAAGACCCTATGAATAGCAGCCAATGATGAAAAATGCTGACAAAGGAGAGGAAACCACCAATAAGGCTAATGGCATCCAAGACACTACATGAATCCCAATGTGTGAGTAGATGTCTTGTCGTCGAACACAAGGGAAACCACCCATTCAACGACCAATGATGAAGTGTCGAATGTTATATTCAAGGTTACCTACCAATGATGAAATTAGGACCAGGGTGCATGATAGGACTACAGTATCATATGATTATGAGACAAACTGAGGGTATGTCCGACATGAAAATGTTGAAAAGTCAACAAGAAACATGTGTCTAATTTATTTTTCCCTTAAATAAATTAGACAATAAATATTAATCTATTATTTCATTCATAATTGAGTGAGTTGGATTTGTAACAGAATTATAAGTGTAGTTAAGTGAGTTAAGATCAGTTGTACTAGTTGTAACTAAACATTCACTAGTGAGAGTTCAGTAAATCAGTGAACTCACATGCAACTGAAGATTCGCCACGGCTAACTACATGCATGTCAGATTCAATGGAGACCCAGTTGAGATAACAGGTGAAAGGGAGAGTTTGACTATCAGTAGTGATTTAATCACACATGCAGTGAATATGCTTATGAGCATGTGAAAACTAGGCAATTGTATGATCATTATGAGAACTAGAATTGCAGAGATTTGTGCAGAGGAAGTAGGTTGTCTGGACACAGAAATTGGCAAATGTATTTGTTGATTTGTGTATGACAGTGTGAGATGATTTTATTGTACTGAGAGATATTGGATTAGAGTTTTGTATGAGATTGTTTCATGATTCATGATATACATAATATATGAAAGTGGGGTTTTTAGCTTTACGCTTTCCCGGAAAAACTTATGTGTTATGTGTTATTGATATTTCAGTTTGTGGTCGTGGTTTAATTTTTTTCCGCAAGAATAATAGTAGAAGCGATTCTGTATTTAACAGTGGTGTATAATTTTTAGATCAGGAGAATCACAGGAAATACTTAATTTGTATTGAAATTTCTACATGGTATCAGAGCCACGGAGGCCACGAAGCTACGGAAGTGAGGTGCGAACATAATCATATTCTCGCAGTTCCAGTCTCTAGGCAGGGTGCGAATTTCCTGAGCATTCTTGTAGGCTGATCAAGGGAGAGGTGTGAACTCCCCTCACCCTATAGTGCATTACAGTGTGAACTTCCCAGGCAAGTTTGTAGGCTATACACAGGTAGGGTGAAAACTTCTCTTAGGCTGCTCTCAGGTGGGGTGCGAACCTCCCAGGGAAAGAGGAAAGGCAGCAGTTGAGTTTTGTGGTTGGATAACATTCAAATTTGCAAGATTTTCTTGGTGCAACAGCTAATTCAAGATAGAAATGTATTTCAATGGCTTGAGGTTGGAGTATGCACTCGAGGGTAGATCGAGCTACATTGCTTGGAAGGACAGGATGGAAGCAGTGCTCAGAGACAATGGCTTGAAGGGTTACATTGACAACGATGTTCCTAAGCCGGATGTGACAGACACTACAAATCTTGATGCATGGCAAAAGAAAGTGGTGAAGGCAAGGAGGATTCTATTGGAGGGAGTACAAGACCACATTGTCTCAAGTCTCCATGGGAAAACCACACCACATGCAATGTGGAAGGTTTTGAAAAATCTGTTCCAAAACAGTAGCGACCATAGGAAATTGGTGCTCAAAGATAAACTCAGGAAGATCAAGATGGAGAAGGGAGACACTATTCCAAAATATCTCATGAAGTTTGTCCAATGTTGGAATGAGCTTGGAAGTGTGGGAATAACAGTCGTTGTTGATGATTTGGTGATCTTGGCGCTCCTAGGGCTTCCCAAGAGTTGGCACCGTTATCAAGACTATGTCAATGGAAGGGAAAAATTGTCGAATTGGGAACGACTGTGGTCGGAATAGTGCAAGAGGAGTTCAAGCAGAACACCGGAGATGGATCTTCATCAAAGCGTGATGATGAAGAGGATTGTTCTTTGACTTCCAAGGAAAGGAAAGGGAAAGGGAATAAATTCCATCCAAAATCCGAGTCTAAAGTCAAGAAGCTGGATTTGTCCAAAGTGAAGTGTTTTCACTGTCACGAACATGGGCATCTTGCTACTAACTGTCCACAGAAGAAGAAGAACAAGACGGTTGTTGGAGCTGCAATTGGTGAGGCTTGTGTCTCACAATTTGAACTTGACTTCACTTTGATCGCATGCATGGCTTCAAGTTCATCGGGATCAGTGTGGTATTTGGATAGTGGCGCTTCCTTCCACATGACGGGAGATAAAGAGTTTTTCATTGACTTGGAGGAGAAAGATCTCAGAATTCATATAGAGATGGGCGACAATGGACGATACAGTGCAACTGGTATTGGTACCATTACCTTTCAGAGGGAGTCAGGTAAACCATTTAAATTGAAAAATGTTATGCATGTTCCAGGTCTGAAGAAAAACCTGGTCTTAGTTGCAATGTTGGAGGACATAGGCTATGATGTTGTTTTTAGCAGTGAAAAAGCCTACCTATGACATAAAGCAATGGGTCAAGTCAAGAAGATATAGATTTAAGTTAAGAATCTCTACATGATGGAGGTAGATGGTTGCAGTGCCATGATAGGCAAGGAAGAAAAAGTGGTGAGCTAGGATGAAGGGGAATTATGGAATAGGAGATTGGGCCATCTTCATCATGGAGACTTGAAGATCATGTAGCAAATATCTACTGGACTTCCAAGGGGAACACTTGCTCAGTTAGATTAGTGCAAGGGGTGCACCCTGGGGAAGTATGTAAAGTCCGCCTTTCATGAAAAGGAGAACCGTGCTTCGATGATCCTGGAGAGAATTCACACGGACATGTGTGGACCATTCTCGATTGCTTCAATAGAAAAATATAGGTATTATGTTATTTTTGTTGATGAATTTTCTCATAAATGTTGGATATTCTTCATGCAAAAGAAGGATCAAACATTCTCAAAGTTCTGTGAGTTTAAAGCATTGGTGGAGAAAGAGTCGGGGAAGCAAGTGAAGGCTCTAAGGAGCGATAATGGTGGAGAATACATCTCGAATGAATTCAAAGACTTCTGCAGCAGAGAAGGAATTCAAAGAGAACTCATAGCGCCTCATAACCCACAGCAAAATGGGGTCACGGAGAGAAAGAACAGAACGATCGTGGGTGCAGCATGAGCGATGTTGCATGATCAGGGACAACCAATGCATTTGTGGGTAGAAACATGCAATACTACAGTTTATGTGCAGAACCGTTGTCCTCATAGAGTACTTGGCATGAGTACACCTAAAGAAGCTTTTACTGGTAAGAAACCTGATGTTTCTCATTTTAAAATTTTTGGCTCATATGTTTTTGTGCATGTGACCAAGGATGCCAGGAAGAAGATGGAACTGACTGTTGAAGTTGGGATATTTGTGGGGTACACAGAAACACCCCATAATTATTGTGTGTATTTGCCGAAAAGTAATATGACTGTTATGTGATGGGATATAAAATTCGATGAGGGGAAAGCCATGCGGTTGTCGCTTGAGAGGGAGCTAGACTTGCATGCAGAAGAGGAGTTGTTGGTTCCCAAAGATGAGTCTCAAGATGTGGATCAGCCACATGAAGAGGTTCATGGAGTGGAGGAAACCACTCAAGCAAAGTCATCCATCAGAAATGGCAGAAAGTGCACCACAGAAGCTGACAGATTAAGACTAGATGTTGCACAGAATGTAGGAGCCCCTACTTCACAACGCAAACAGATACAGTCTCCTGATCGATTTGTTGGATACATGGCTCTCATGAGCAAATGTATTCTTTTTGAACCATATTCCTTTCAGGAAGCAGTGCAGGACCCCACTTGGGTTGATGCTATGGTTGAGCAGTATGACTCCATTGTCAAAAACAGTGCATGGGAAATTGTCCCAAGATCGATTGATAAATCAGTGGTAGGTTCGAGATGGATCTACAAGGTAAAGAAAGTTGTTGATGGGAGTATGGAGAAATACAAGGCCAGGTTTGTGGCCTGGGGCTTATCACAGATCAAGGGGATAGATTATGATGAGACCTTTGCACCTGTCGCAAGTTACTCTTCCATAAGGTCCATCCTTGCACTCTCAGTGCAGATGGGCTGGCACATTCATCAGATGGATGTAAAAACTGTGTTCCTCAATGGGATCATTGAGGAAGAAGTGTACATTGAGTAGCCAGAAGGTTTTGAGACCTTTGATAGAGAGTCACATGTGTGCAGACTCAAGAGAGCATTGTATGGGTTGAAGCAAGCACCTCGTGCTTGGTACACTCAGATAGACAGCTATTTCACCAGATTGGGCTTCACCAAAAGTGAAGCGGATACAAACTTATACCAAATTGTGGTGGAGGGTAAGCTTTTAATCATTGTGCTTTATGTTGATGATTTAATATTAACTGGTGATGAGCAGTTGATACAATCATGCAAGGATGACCTTGCAAAGGAGTTTGAGATGAAGGATTTAGGCCTTCTTCATTATTTCCTTGGTTTGGAAATATGGCAGCGAGATGGTGAACTTTTTGTGTCTCAAGGAAAGTATGCAAGAGAGATACTGGGTAAGTTTCACATGGAGGGTTGCAAACCCATGGATACTCCTCTTCCAGGAAACTGGAGGAAAGAGGATGCTACTTCTGGAGAAGTAGTGGATGTTACTGTCTATCGACAGTTAGTGGGTTTGCTAATGTATTTAGTGAACACAAGACCGAACATTTGCTAAGCGGTTAACTAGCTAAGTCAAGCAATGGTTAATCCTACCAAACTCTTTTGGAAGGCGGGTAAGCATGTCCTAAGATATCTGAAGGGCACATCTGAGTATGGATTATGGTACAAACAGATGGATGAGGTAAAGTTGCATGGCTTCACAGATGCAGATTGGACAGGAAGCCCAACAGACAAAAAGAGCACATCAGGGGGGATATTTAGTATCGGATCTACAGTTGTTTCTTGGTACAACAGAAAACAGAGATTTGTGGCACTTAGTTCAACAGAAGCAGAATACATGGAAACGAGTCAAGCTGCATGTGAGGCTATCTGGATGATGAAGATCTTGGTTGGTTTGTTTGGTTCTCATTTAGATCCGACAGTGATTTATTGTGATAACCAGAGTTGCATTAAACTCTCGATTAATCCTGTGTTTCATAACATATCTAAGCATATAGATATCTGGTATCATCATCTCAGAGATTGTGTGTAGCGGAAGATCATGTTGCTTCAATACATTCCTACGAAAGATCGGGATGCATACATTCTGATGAAGGCACTCACCAGGAGAAAATTCAAATATCATAGAGACAGGATTGGGGTGAAGGATAATCCCTTTCTTGTTGAGAGGGAGTGATGAAAAGTCAACAAGAAACATGTGTCTAATTTGTTTTTCCCTTAAATAAATTAGACGATAAATATTAATTTATTATTTCATTCATAACCAAGTGAGTTGGATTTGTAACAGAATTATAAGTGTAGTTAAGTGAGTTAAGATCAGTTGTACTAGTTGTAACTAAACATGCACTAGTGAGAGTTCAGTAAATCAGTGAACTCACATGCAACTGAAGATTCACCACGGTTAACTACATGCATGTCAGATCTAGTGGAGACCCAGTTGAGAT
>ML776684.1:1228556-1291045 GCA_009831015.1 Picea engelmannii | reverse complement strand
TTTTGTAAACTTGTAGTGGCCCTTTGGCTAATTTAGAATGAGGAGAATGAAGTTCTGGAGACAGATCAGTAGGAGACAAAAAGTATGAAAAAGGGGAAAAAGGGAAACAAGGGTTGGGTTCTTCGAACTTACAAGATATATAGACAGGAGAACCAACAAGAGTTGAATCAGGATATGTGATATACTTCTCAAAGTTTCATGGAATAGAAACCTTTACTTCAGGGATCCATGAAATAAAAGTGGGTATCAAAATGGGTCCTTTACCTTTATTAGTAGAGGGGGATTCGAAATGATCTCGGCTTTTATCTCAAGTAAAAGAGGTTCGGGGTTTATAACTTCAGTTTCAGGTTTATTAGTTGATGTATCTCTGAAGTGGCTTTGTGGGTAACCCTCTTGTGAGGTTGATTGTTCAATTGGAACCTTAGCATTAGTTTTCACAGCTTTGGGTTGGTAAAACTTACCTGTGGATGCGACAGCTTGCTTGGGGTTTCCCCTTGGTCTTAAAAGTTTTTCGGGATCGGTTACAGGAGTAGTATGTTGTTCGTCAGCGTTCTTCTGGGTATTCTTTCTACAGAATGCTAGCTTATATATTTTGGATTCACCAAGTGAAATATAAATCCTTAATACATTATTCAATCTTTGTTCACTATTAAAGGCATAATATTACCTCGTCGTTCTTCCCAGGGAAAAATAACTTCGTATCTCCATCCTTGGCAATGGCACCAAAAAGATGTTGTTCATGAGATTACACTTAAGGCTTAGAAGCATAATGTCAAGGCATCATAAATATAAAGGTTGATTTTAAGAAGTTCTTTTTATTTCGATAATTATATAATATTTAATTCTCCAAATGGAAATAAAAATAGAACAGTACAGAGGCCGTAATTGTCGTCTGAGTCGATTAATGAAATTAGGTGAGGTGAGAGAAACTTACAAAACTGTTAAACAAAAAAAGGCATCAATGCAGAGATGAATCTTATCATGTTCACAGTAGAAGAAAATAAAGCATGCACTCTTGAAAGGATATAAGATTTAGTTATCCAAGTAGCTTATAGGTATTGTATTTACTGACAGCAAATACAGTGCAAAAAATGTTTTCTTAACGAACAGTCAGTTTGGTGTGATTACAGTAGCTGTGTTACTAAATTGTAAACACTCATTTATCAAAGAGACATTTAAATAAACAAGAAATATGGAGTACAAAGGGGAAATATGACTCAGACTGCACAAAGATTGGAATCTTTGTCTGCGCTTGTATTAATTCTCACAAAGGAGATTTTCTCTTAATTACATTCGGCAAGAAGCAACACTTTGTTCAATCTTTGAAACATGTATTTATACAAAATGTTCGCAACCCTAAGCGGTTGGAATTCTCCTTATTTCTAAAATAGTAAAATTACAAAATGTAAAATCTGAAACGCTTCACTTGCATCTCCCTTGTCGCTTCCCTATGCTGGCGAAGGAGTTTTTTCTTTCTTGTTCTCTGGCTTAGAAACAACTGGTCTTCTAATCATGATCTATACAAACGATGTGTACAGGTTATCTCATTCGTCCCCGAAAGTGCTTCATTTTCCCTGCTCAACACATTTGACACACATGCCCACGAATTGTACCACCAATATGGACAGATTTGTTAATTCGTTTTCCTCAAACATATATAATTTATTTTCTAAGTGAGGTAGTCTACCTTCCATTCTTATGTCTTCTGAAACTATAGATTGTATCTACAGACTGGCCTTCACTAGCCACCTATCTATCTGAGTAATATCAATATGTTTTAATTACAAGATTTGAGCCCGAGCTTCTTCCATGTTTTTCTTGATGTTAAGTTGATGCTTTTCTATATCAACTTGTCCCAAGACTTCAGAGATATTATCTTTTATGAGGCCTAATGACTCTTTTTCAAGTGAATGAAAATTTTCTTCACGATCCTTTTTCACTTCCTTAGCCATCCTTTTACTTTCCGCTATGTTAGTCTCCCAAGTCTTCAGTATAATATTGCCCCTGGTTTGTTTCGAGGGAGACAATATGAAGACCATAGATACTCCTTCTCTTTCCGATGCCACAAGGGCTTCTTGGAAAGTGGCCCGAGCAACAGTAGTCTCTCTTTCCTTTAAACAAATGTTATTTAAGGATTGGTCAACCACCCGAAAATGGTTTTGGATAGCTTCTAGGCGAGGTGTCAGAAAGGACATATATGTTCTGGCTCGAACTTTCACCGGGCGCTTTAGTTTCTTTTCGTGGAGCCATGGTATCAGGCCACAAAACTCTGTTATCTATCACAGGGAATGCGCAAAATTATTTATCTTGAAAACTTGCTGCTCAGTAAAGCCACACAATGAAATTCAAATTCAATACCCTTTTCCTTTAATTGCATCGATTAACCAATACATCTACTAACGAAACATTGACTTTCCTTAATGAATAAGATTTAGGCAATGGTCCAGGATCTCATTTGGAATTATTGTTGTAAATCAATTATTAATGTCATTAATTTTCTAAAAAAGCACAAATGAAATTTGGATTTACCCGAGTCATTATTCAACGAAGGATTAATCACGTGATAATCATCATTAATGCATCAGTTAATCACACTTATCGTTAAGTAAATTTCAAAGTTTCGGATCTCAGGATATCCTATAACATTTCAAGGTATGACTTTTGAAACGCGAAATCGCGATGTGATTAGTTAATTTTAATCATGTTTAACCCTTTTAAATAATTCTGATTAACCTAAGACAGTTCCACGATTTCAGATATCAGGACTTTGATAGTCGCTCGAGGCAAGATCCCCGAAACGCGAGATCACGATATGATTAATTAACCATTAATCATTTTTAATTCTTAATTAATATGGTTTAAATCCTAAGACAGTTTCACAATTTCGGATATCGAGACTTTGAAGTTGCTACATGTTGAAATGCTTGCACCATGAAACTCTGAAGCTCGACATTGCGAATGTAGTCTTTAGTGATTTGAATTTTTAATGAACATGCAGCTCCATAACTTTTAAGAGATTAGGGTCGTTTGATTTAAAGGAAGACTTCATCAACGGTGAGAATCAAGCACACGTTGTTTTTATTTAAATGAGAATGAAAACTATTTAAAGTCTAAAGTTTATAAAAATATATGTGTTCCAACAAGTGCTATGACTTGAAGATCCCAACAATGATATCCACATCCAACTCATAGTCAAAGAAAATTTTATGTAGTTAAAAATAAGAGATATAGAAAAACAAGAGTTTCATAAATCTTTTCTGGAACTATAATAATCCATTCACAGTATAATAAAAGAATAGTCTAATCATCATACAAGATTATCTTTTTCTTTGACTACCAATTTAAAACCTTAACATAAATATTAGATATAAAGAAGAATGATAAGCTATAAGTTGTTTAGAAAAAAATCATAAAAACCTATTCAACTGTAAGTCCAAATACATCAATTGTTATCAATCATAAAAATAATCTCAATAACAGTAATACATCTTTATATAATATACAATCACTTGACAAATAAATAGAGTTATAAAACAAAATTCACATAAAATCTAAGTATAGGAATTTATAATATAAAAAAAAAATGCAATTACACAAACTTCACTTTACTCAAATAAATTTTCCAAAAGACTGAGTCTTCAAATTTAAATTCAAACTGATAAGAGTAACAATTTTGAATCTTCGGTTTACAACCCCAAAGAAAACAAGTGTTTGATTCAAGCCTAATAATAATACCAAATCATTTCTATATCCATTGATTCCCCTGTTCAAGAAAGAATTTCGATCTCCTAGCGAGAGAAATATGTTCCTATAGCATAAAAATTCCCCCTTTCATTGAACTGCGAACTCATGCTTTTATAAGTGAACTTGTGACTTCTTCTCAACTTATTTCTCATCATCATTCGAAAGTTAATTTGGTATAAACAATAAAATTGATAAACATTTAATTCATATTCTTGTTATATTGTCCACATAGGATGGTCCCATGAGAATTGATATTTACATTCATCAATTAAATCAACGCATGCCAAATCATCATTTTAGTGGAGTAACTAAAATGTCTTTATAGGTTTTATAGACTTTACTTTAAAAAGGGATATACAAAGGATATACTTAAAAAGAAAGTGAGATGAAAAAAGGGGAGGAATCAATGTGATAAACCATACCAGGTAGTCATCAACCATTAAAGAATGTAATTCAAAATAAAAGAAAATAAATTCAAACATTAATTAATAAAACCATTATATATAGGTCAAACAATATGAATGTAATTCAAAATAAAAGAAAATAAATTCAAACATTAATTAATAAAACCATTATATACAGGGTCAAACAATATGGCGTCAAAAATTCTAAGGTTATTGATCAAAAGAATTACTTTAATGAAGCATTGTCGAACAATCATCATTAATCCTTATACAAGGTCTTCCTTAGATATGGTAAGTTTTATGAGAAAGAAATAACCTTTGTAGTTTTATTGTTGATGGAGTGAGTCGATGAACTGAAAAAACTATTTTGAGTAAACCACCGTAGTGTCTTGAAATATTTCTTATGCATCAAGATGGTTTTTCTATGCATATATGCCAAAGAAAACACTTAAATAAAGACTAACATTATGATTAATCATTCAAGTGAAGTGAAGTGATGAAGATTGCACAATAGCATCAATGATGAAATTTTTGCTACCACAATAAATCATTAATCCCACCATGGAGTATTCTAGTAGTTGATACCACTCCAACATTCTTAATGATGACCCAAAACATATATTTTAGTAAAAACCATGAGTAATAAAACTGCTAGCTAATAGTTTGTCCATTAACATTTTTCTCAATTTCAATAAGTTTAATAAGCATCGTCATTTCGAGAGAAGAATAATCAAATTTGTTAACGAGCAAAATAGTAGAAAAATCATTTATTGCATGAAAGTAAGAGATTCGTAAAAAATGATGCTTTCGTTATAATAAAAAATCATCAACTCATTTCCAAACTTTAACTTACATTATTTTAATATGACTTACATTATTTTAATATGTGGATTAAAAATTTTAAGATTTATCTTTTAGTTGAATTGTTTTAATCTGCCAAAAATCCAATTTCACTCATTTATACACTAAAAACCAAATCGTGTTGCAAGTGTTGGAACATTATGATAATCCACTTTTAAACCAATCAGAGGTATGCAATGACTTAGTGTAAGTATAAATGAGCATGTAGGAAATATTGAATGATAAAAAATAAAATAGACTCAAATGGCATAACCATTATGAGTGTGAGAAAAATGTGATGAAATAGAAAGTTTTTTTCACGCAACAATCTCACCATTGAAATAATAATCATTAAGCTATATGCATGCATGTAATTTCAATAATGATGTCATTCCAATAGCATCACATCACCAAGTCATCATCCCATCAAAGATAAACCAAAAATAATTGATGATAAGAAGCACTCAAAACCAAACAACCAAGAAAGGAAAATTGTCAAACCATCCCTTCAAATCAAGCAAAACCAAAATCAAATACAAGAAAAGGAAATAATTTCCAAAATTTAATGGGGGGCATGTAAAATTCCCCAACCCAACTGAGGTCCATATCCTTAGCCCCAATTTGGGCTATGCCACACCAAAATTTCAACTCGAATACCAATTTAATTCACTAAAACACTATGCAAATGCACATAATCATGTGGAGTAACAACAAATATATGCATGCAGCATATACAAGAAAAACCCATAAAATAAATAGAAAATTAAGCACACAATTATTAAAACAAGCACACAAAATACACTTATATTATATAAAATATCACCAACTATGTGCAGACCTCAAACTTTCCTCCTAGCCTTAGGCTATGTTGCTCATAACTCTCAGCAGCAGGTCATCCTCGAGTTGGGGATAAAACTCCACCAGGGCAAAGGAATCCTAAGCCAAGCTAAGGTCTGTCAACAACCAAAATACATAGACTAATGTTCCAACTCTAGCAGACATCCTATGGTATCTCATTCCCCACATGCTTATCCCACCCTAGGAAGTGTGCCCCTTCTCTGCTCAACAATCCTTTGATTGCCCCACTTCCCTTCTAGGGCTTCAGCAACAAGCCAAAAAGGAAGTCGCAGAGCCCTATAGTTGTAGCTTGGCATATTGGGAAAATAATTCCCAGTATTTCTCTCACCTGGAGAGAATGCTAATGGGCCTGATAACTTGCCTCTTCCACTCAAAATACTTAGGTTGTTGGTTGAAACAACTCCAAATCTTTATAGTGCAAGTATGATTGATGAATGCATAATGGTATGGATGGTAGAGGAGAATAATGAGTTAATGATGATAGAATGATGGAAAATATACTAAATTCCCAATTGTGTGTATGTATGTTCCCAAATTGACACTTGTCATGTTTGGAACTGCCTTGGGCCCACTTTCCCCCACTTGGGTGACACGTTCCTCATCCTTAGGAACTTTATGAACTTAGGATGAATGAATATCTCATACTTTATACTTTATATTTTGAGGAATATTAATGTAATATTCCTTTGGGCTTAATCCCCCTTGGCTTAGCCCCTCATCATATACTCTTAGCCCCCCTTTCCATTTCTAGTGGATTTTATCCCCTCATACTCTTTTGTCTGGTTGGTCTGCAGTAGTGATGTATTTTCATTAATATCGAAGTGTGATTACATTTACAAAGATAGTATCACTAGCCTTTTAGAATCCAAGCTCTCCAACCTAACAACCACACAAGCTCTCTACCTCAAAACATATATACAAAGGCTCTCTGGCCCAAAAATATCCTGGCTCAATGGCCTATATGTACATTTACAATTACAATTGGTGTTCATCCTAGGGGTATTGCATTCCCTACCCCCTTATTTATGCATTGTCCTCAATGCATTATATACACATCTACCATCAAAAACTTCAAAAGTCATCAAAATGATGCGGGTACTCTACTGACATAGCAACTTTGTGCTCCCAAGTTGCATCCTAGGAACCGTACCAAGTCCATTGGACCTTTACTATCCCTACGGATCGATTTTGGAGTTGCTTGATCTTTCGGTCCAAGATGAAAATCAGTTGCTCTTGAAAGTTTCCTTCTTGCTCCACCTGAATCACATTCCAATCAATGACATGATTAGCATCAGGTACATAGTTTTTAAGAAAAGAAACGTGGAATGCATTATGAATACACATGGATGCAGGCAGTGCAAGCATGTATGCAACAAGACCAATCCGTTCTAGGATTTCGAAAGGTCCACAATATCTCACTGCAAGTTTTGAAAAGTTTCCCAACTTCAAGGAACTCCTCTTAGCCTTCACTTTCAAGAACACAATGTCACCCACTTCAAACTCTGTGTGAGTGTTGCCCTTATCTGCGTATATTTTCTTCATGTCTTGGGAAGCCTTTAAATTCTACTTAATCTTCACCATATGTTCTTCCATTTCCCTGAGTAACCCTGGTCCAACCATTTCTCTGTCTATTGGGTTGTCCCAACTCATTGGCATGTTGCACTTTCTTCCATAGATTGCCTCAAATGGGCTAATCTTTAAAGATGCTTGATACCCATTGTTATAAACAAACTCAATCAAATGCAAATAATATTCCCATTTCGATGGTTTATCCATCACATACATTCTCATCATATCCTCAATCACCTTATTTACCCTCTTGGTTTTCCCATTAGACTATGGATGATAGGCTATGCTAAAGTTCATATTTTTCCAGGATCCTTTGAATAATCTTTTCTGAAAATTTGATGTAAATTTGGGATCTCTTTCAAACACAATTGTCTTAGGCACAACATGTAACCTGGAAATTTCTATCATACAAATATCTGAAATATTGGCTACCTTGTGAGTGAGCTTTACTGGAATAAAACGAACAACCTTAGTAAGTGTATCCACCACCACCATGATGGAATCATGTTGCTTGGTTTTTATAGGAATCTTAGTGATTAAACACATTGTTACAACTTCTCATTTCCACTCAGGAATGGGTAATGGTTGTAGCAATCTAGTTGGGTGTATGTGCTCAATCTTGACCTTTTGGCATTCCGAACATCTGGCAATAAAATCACCTATTTCTTCATACCTAACCAAAAATATTGACTTTTGACAGCAGCAATTTTTTTCTGGTAGCATGGGTTCCTAGCATAAGGCACATTATGCATTTCTTTTAACATGATGTTCTTCACTTCCTATGAATTAGGCACATAAATTATTCCTTTGTACAAGAGAATTACATTCTCCTTTATCTTATAATTTTCATTTTTTTGTTGTAAATTACCTTGTTGTAGTTTTGCCTTTATCTCCATATAATGTTGATCTGATTTTCTAGCTTCTAAAATTATATCTTTCAAATTTGATTTATACATGTTAATGGATGTAGCATGCATCTCATGCACTCTCATGTTGAGTGCATTATCCACCTTATTCTCTTTACCTTTGATATGATTTATATCAAAATCATAGTCACTAAGGAATTCCAACCATCTTCTTTGTCTAGCATTTAAAGTTGATTTTCCAAACAAATATTTCAGACCACTATGGTCTATCCTCAACTCAAATCTCTTCCCCATGAGGTAGTGCCTCCACATCTTCAAGGCATGCACTATGGCTACCAATTCTAAATCATGGGTAGAATAGTGTCTTTCATGTTCTTTTAATTTTCTTGATTTGTAACACATCACATACCCATTATGACTAAGGACTCCTCCAATTCCTTCCTTGCATGCATCAGTGCATACAACAAAATATTCATTAGGATCAATAATTCTCAAAATTGGTGCACTTGTCAACAATCTCTTCAAGTGTTTGAAGCCTCATTCACAATCACAAGTCCACTCAAATCTCACACCCTTCTTTTGAAAATATGTGATTGGGTGTGAAATCTTTGAAAATCCTTCAATAAATCTTTTGTAGGACCCTTCAAGCCCCATTAATGATCTCACCTCTGAGACATTCTTTGGTAATGGCCATCCCTCAATGGATCTTATCTTTTCTGGATCCACTACTATCCCCTCCTATGATATGATATGGCCCAAAAAATGGATATACACATGTACCATCAAAAAATTCAAAAGTCATCGAAAGGATGCATTATATACACATGGCACTCCTTTCCAACAAGCAATAGAAAATCCAAAAGATTATTGGGCATCGTGCACTCAGATGTGGGTGGACCGATGTCAGCAACTTCACTAAGTGGGTATATATATTATGTGTTTTTTATTGATGATTACTCACATAAAAGTTGGATCTATTTGTTGAAGGCAAATAATGAAGTGTTTGGCAAATTCAAAGAATTTAAGGCATTGGTAGAAAACCCAACAGAGTGGAATATAAAGACCTTGTGATAAGATAATGGAGGATAATTCACTTTAGAGAAATTCAAATAATATTGCAAGGAAGTTGGGATTAAGATGGAGATTTGTACTCCCTACTATCCTCAATAGAATGGAGTACCACAAAGGAAGAATCAGACAATCATGGAAGTAGTGAAGGCTATGATCCATGATAAATATCTACCTATGCATTTGTGGCCATAAGTAGAAAAGACTGCAATGTATGTGCATAACAGAAGTCCCCAAGAAGTACTTGAAAACAAGACACCAGAGGAGATGTTTTCAGGAGAGAAGTCAGAAGTCAGCCATCTAAGGATATTTGTATGCCCCATATTTGTGTATGTCCCCTAGGAAAAATGGACAAAATTGAATCCATCCAGAAAGAATGGAATATTTTTTTGTTACAGTGACACATCGAAGGAATACAGGATTATATATTCTTGGTCACCGAAAAGTTGAGATTAGCCGATATGATACATTCGATGAGAGTGCATCTTTCAGCAAATCAAAATAGGGTTGTGCAAAAGAGGTTCATGAGGAGTAAAATGAAGTTACTAGAGTTCCATAGGAAGAAGCAGTTGAACCAGAGGAATTCATTCATGATGATAATGACATGGAAGAGCCTCATAGGATAGCAAATATTCCTTCTTGCAAGAGAAGACCATATTGGACATAGGAGCTCATCAGAGATGCAGAAAGATATGGTGCCCCAGAAAATTATCTCAGGGAAAGTAAGGAGTTGAAACTGTATTCCAGCTATGTGGCATGTTTGTGTGATATCATGGATGCAGAATCGTCCAGTTATGAAGAGGTTGCAGAAAAGAGGGTATGGAAGGATTCCATGGGGGAGGAATATCAATCCATAGTAAAGAATGATGTATGGGATGTGGTCCCCATACCAAAGGAGAAATCAGTAGTAAGTTCTAAATGGATATACAAAATGAAACATATAGTTGATGGTAGTATTGAAAAGTATAAGGCTATATTTGTGGCTCAATGATTCTCTTAGAAGGAGGGCATTGACTATGAGGAAACATTTTCTCTCATGACGAGATATATATGTTGGATTACTGAGAGGGGGGGTGAATCAGTAATAGAGCAATGCAATCCTTTTTAACCACAATATGCAAGTGTTATATCAATGTATAATTATCATCCAATAGTTGCAGAGTAAATAAACAATGAACAAATGAGCAATCATACACATACACAGTACACAAATGTTTTTACGTGGAAACCTAAAGAAGGAGAAAACCGCTAAATGATTTTTCTTATATGTCTTCAAGAATTACATTCATTGGAAGCACCAACTTCCTTTTTTTTCCAGCTGCAACTGGAAGGAGGCTCCAACCCCCTAGTTTCTCAAGCTACAACCTAAGGGAAGCTCCAAATCTCTGATGCAAGAGCATCGTAAGCAAGCCAGAAAAGCAAGCACAAAAGTGAAAGGACAACGAGAAATGCACCAGCGCGTATTTTGAAGATATTTTGAATTTGAAAGGATGAATCATTAATGTAATATCTAGAAGGGATATGTTTGCATTTATGTTTTGGATATTGTAACACAGATCTGGAGTGTTTTCTCTCATATGTTGGTTGGAGGCATTTATTGTAATAAATGTAAAGTAGATGTAGGCTTTTATTTTCGATTAGATAGCTAGAATTTGTAGGAGGGAAAACTCTAAAAATATCCCTCATAGGTATTGTAATGTATTCATTATTATCAAGAGGAAGAGTAGAAGCTTAGAAGTAAGAAGAATAGGAGAGAAGAGAAGAGTAGATTATAGAGGATTGTATAAGAAGATAGCTAATGTTGTAGAACCCATGTACAAAGGCACTTGAGTTAATATAAGAATGATTTGACTCAATTTCATGGCATTGTGATGAATAGTGTTTGCATCTATTGAATGGTATGTTTACAGTTTGCTTATATGCTATGTTATGCATTTGTTTCAATGTTGTGTGTGTATGTATGATTCCATGTTGAAAGTATGAAGTCTGTGAGAGGGAGAGTATGAGTTTCAATTGTTTCTCATCCTGAGAATTTCTACAAGGAGTGCAACGAAGGTCCGCAAGTAGTGCGTTGACAAAATTCTAAGTTTCACCTCAAAAAAGATCAGGAGAGATATCATTGTTCTCATACCAGCAGAAGTGTAAGTGTAGAATAGAGTCGTGCAAGGTGTGCACAGGTGAGTTGAATTCTTAGAATTTTCCAACCTAGGGAGTGGTTGAAGAGATACTGTCGTAGGGAGTGCGTAGAGTTGGAGAGTTCAGATAATTAGAGATTATCATGAAGCCGCAAGGAGTGTGGGAAGAATCCCTTGAATTCCTTGATTTTGCAGCAGGAACCAAGCTCAGAAGGGATAGAGGCATTGAATCGTTCGAAGGGAAGACAAGGGTTGAAGTCACCTAGTAGAAATCAAGCTCATAAAAGGAGGCATTGAGTTATTTGGATAGTAGTATCAAGAACTCGAAAGGATGGTTGAAATTCTCAGAAGGAGAACTATTGATTCGCCGCAAACCATTAGATCCAGTGGGTCAGTGGGGAAGTTAAGGTTGAGTTTCTTCCAACACTCATAACCTCAAGAGGAATAATCATCATTAGATATGTATCAACGGGAGTCGTTGATCTTGTGATTTTGTATTTTGGCACCTCGGGAGTCGGAGTGTGGAGAAAGTCGTGACTTGGAGATCTCGTAAGTTGCGAAATCCAGATACGTGAAATTTTGACATAATCTAGACCGTCAGATCGTGGGAAGCTCAGGGTTGTCTATCTGAGGAGAATAAGTCGTGATTTCGGAATTCGGAAATGGATAATAGGTTGCATCGTGAGATCATGAGCTGCAAATTCCCGATGCACTCGGAGGTGGACCCCGAGATGTGACTAAGGTTGCATGGTTGAAGCATAAGGGGGGAGCTAGTTAAAGATCTGTTATCCCATTTCGGGGTTTTGGGAGTCAAAGGAGTCAGAGGATCTACAAACAGGAATTGCAAAGTCGCAAAGCCTGAAACACCTTTTTGGGTTAGGGTTGTGGTCACATCGGTTGGTCATGTGGGGTGGAGGTTCGTGCCTTGTGCTTGTTCACGCAAGCGTAAACCCTAGAAGGACCTATGGTTATATGTGTGAAGGTTCCTGTGGGAACTAAAGAGCCATTCCAACTTAAGGGAATAGAGCGATCTAAGACCGAGAGGTCACACAAAACTTGTTGAGGTAGGGGTGTTGCATCAGGTGGTATCAGAGCATAGATTAAAATCATTTTTTTCTATGAAGGGAGACAAAGGACAGTTGTGATTTAAATTTTGCGTGGAATAGATTTAAATAATTCTTCCAAGAAGATTTCAAGATAGACCTATGCCCAATCTAGCCATGGAAAGGGAAATGTGAGAACTTCGTGCTTGATTGGATGCTATGGAGACAGCACAGAGACGAATAGTCGATAGTGGAGATGTCAGTGAGGCTAAAAGAGAAAATGAGGTTGGAGCCAAAGAAGAAGTTGTAGTCGAAGATGTTGCAGAGGAACGTCTATTCAAAGTTGTTGCAAGAATAGGGGCCATAGAAAAAATGGACATCCCAATGTATGAAGGAAACCTAGACGTTGAGGAGCTGCTAGATTGGTTTAGAGCTCTGGATAAATACTCCGACTATGAGGATATCGAAGAAGATAAGAAAGTTAAACATGTTGTCACTAGACTAAAAGGGCATGTAGCACTGTGGTGGGATGAACTGCATGCTTACAGGCATTACAAAGGCAAGAAAAGAATCAAAAGCTAGGATAGGATGGTAGAAAAGATGAAAGACAAGTTTATACCCAGAGATTACCAAATTAAGTTGTTTCGAAGAATGTAGAATTTGAGACAGAAGGGGATGACAGTGAAGGAATACATTGAGGAGTTTTACAGACTCAACATCAAAGCAAGTCGTCATGAGAGTGATGATGAAAAATTCACTAGATACATGAATGGCTTGAGATATGAAATTCAAGATGAGATGAGCATGGTGACGATCAGAAATGTGGAAGATGCTTATCAAATTTCTTCAAAGGCTGAAGTAAAGTTGGCCCAAAATCAAGGTCAAAGGGGCAGAGGTAGAAGTCAGAGTAGAGATAAAGCAATTGCCCAGGACAGAGTAAAGAAGCCCAAGGATGAAGAAAAGAAACCTCATAACCACCCAGAAAGGGGAGGAAGTTCACAAGGAGGACAATATGCCAATAGGAACACTTTTCCTCAAGCAAGAGGAAGAGGAAGAGACAGAGGTGGTGAAATAAAGTGTTTTGTCTGTGGAAAGATAGGACACAAATATTTTGAATGTCCTGATAGAAAAAGAGATTGAGGAGGAGAAGCTCACATTTCAGAAGCGTACAGGAGAAATGTTGAGGCAAAATATGCAGAAGGTGGAAGATCCTTAATGATGCGAAAAATTCTCTTGAAGCCAGAGAAGGAGATAGAGAATCCAGTCCAAAGGAACAGTTTGCTCAGAACTTCTTGCAAGACCAAGGATAGGGTATGCAAGGTGATAGTGGATAGTGGAATTACAGATAATCTAGTATCCACAAAAATTGTGGAGAATCTGGAATTTGAGATAGTTGCACATCCGAGCCCATACAAGGTCTCGTGGTTGAAAAAAGGACATCAGGTAACAGTCACTAAACAATGTTTAGTTGAATTTAATATAGGGGGTTATAGAGATGAGATCTTATGTGATGTTATTCTCATGGATGTCTATCATCTTTTGTTGGGAAGATCGTGGAAATATGAATGAAATGTTTTTCATGATGGGAGAAAGAACACATACACCTTGGAGAAGAATGGTAGGACGCATATGTTGCTACCAATTGAAGACAAGAAGGTGAAAGGAGAAACATGCAACACTATACTTCTCATGAGTGGGAAGGAACTTCTGGATGAAGTCAAGAAGGATGAAGAAATGAAGTTTGTTGTGGTAAGAAAACCTAGAGTCATCTTGACCAGTAACTCGATAGATGATCTACCTGAGGAAATTCAGGAAATGTTGGAGAATTTCGTTGATATAGTGGTGGATGATTTACCTTGTTCATTTCCACCCATAAAAAGTATAATCCATCACATTGAACTTATACCGGGAGTGAGTTTTCCAAACAAAGCAGCATACATATTGACACCGCAGGAGAATGAAGAGGTTAAGAAGCAAGTTCAAGCTTTGATGGACAAAGAGTTGATTAGGGAAATATTGAGTCCATGCGTTGTTCCAACAATGTTAAGTCCAAACAAAGATGGTGTATGGAGAATGTCTACAGACTCGAGAGATATAAACAAAATCACCATCAGTTATAGATTTCCTTTACCAAGGATGGATGACTTGATGGATTGCTTGAGCGGAGCAAAGTATTTTTCAAAAATTGATTGGAAAAGTGGATATCATCAAATTAGGATGAGGGAAGGTGACGAATGGAAGACAACATTCAAGACAAATGAAGGGTTGTATGAATGGCTTGTCATGCCATTTGGTTTGACAAATGCACCAAGTAATTTTATGAGATTGATGAACGAATTCTTGAAAGATTTTATTGGAAAATTTGTAATTGTGTATCTTGATGATATATTGATCTTTAGTAAGACTGAGAAAGAACATTTGAGACATTTAACTCTAGTGATGAGGAGGTTGCAGCAAGAGAAGTTGTTGATAAATCTGAAGAAGTCATCTTTCATGAAGAAAGATATTTTTTATTTGGGGTTCTTGATCTCTTTGGATGAGTTGCCTGAGAAGGTAAAAGTGATCAAAGAATCGTCGTCGCCAAGGAATATCTTTGAAGTCATAAGCTTCCATGGATTAGCCAATTTTTACAAGAAGTTCATCAAAAAATTTAGTGGGATTAGTGCACCAATGATGGACACAGTCAAGAAAAGACATAAATCTTTTCATTGGAAAGAGGAAACAGAGAAAAGTTTCAAGTTGTTAAAGGAGAAGATAATTGGACAACGAGTTTTGGTTTTTCCAGATTTTAGTAAAACATTTCAAGTGAGATGTGACGCAAGTGGATTTGCGATTGGAGCAATCTTAAGTCAATACAATAGACCATTTTCATACTTCAGTGAGAAGATGGATGATGCCAAGATGAAATATTCCACATATAATAAAGAGTTTTATGAAATCATACAAGCATTGAAGAAATGGAGGCATTACTTGGTTTTGAAAGAGGTCGTTTTGTATAGCGACAACCATGATTTACAATTCATAACCAGACAAGAAAAATTGAACCAAAAACATGAAAAATGGGTTGAATTTATGCAGAACTTTACTTTTTTTATAAATCGCATTTATGGAACTGCTAACAAGGTTGTTGATGCATTGAGCAAGAAATGTTTGATTCTGCAGGATTTTCATGTGAAGACCTTAGGTTTTGATAGCCTTAAGGATATGTACAAGGATAATTCAGATTTCAAGGATGCTTATGAAGCATGTGAGAATCATGTTCTTAGAGACATAAGCCAATGGATTGAATACTTAATTCAGGATGGATTATTATTCAAAGGAAATCAGTTGTGTATCCCGAAGAGTTCTATGAGAGAGAATATTCTAAAGGAAAAACATTGTGGAGGATTGGATGGACATTTCAGCCATGATAAGACATTTGCATAACTAAACAGTTTATATTATTGGCCAGGGATGAGGATGGATGTGAAGAGGTTTGTCAAAAAATGTAGAATTTGCTAGCACGCAAAGGGGAAAAGACAGAATATAGGAATGTATCAACCATTTCCAGTACTAGAGAGGTCGTGGGATGCGGTAAGCATGGATTTTGTGTTAGGACTACCATGGACACAAAGAGGTTGTGATTCCATATTTGTGGTAGTCGATAGATTCTCAAAAATGGCAAATTTCATTCCATGTCAGAAAACTAGTGATGCAACACATATTGCAAACCTGTTTTTCAAAGAAGTTGTTCGACTTCATGTCTTACCCAAGAGTATTATTTCAAATCGAGATACCAAATTTTTTGGTCAATTCTGGAGGACACTATGGAAGAAGTTGGGGACAAGTTTATCTTTTAGCTCAGCATATCACCCTCAAATGGATGGATAGACTGAGGTAGTAAATAAAAGTTTAGGGGACTTGTTGAGGAGTTTAGTAGCTGAACATCACAGTCAGTGGGATCACATTCTGCCACAAGCGGAATTTTCATATAATGACTCACCTAATAGGATCACATGACAGATCTTGTTCCAGATAATGTATGGAATGCAACCAAGAGGAGTATCTGAATTGAGGGACTTAGAGAAGAGTGAGTTCAGAAGCGTTGGACCAGAGTATTTTACAACAGAGATGCAAGATCTCCACAGTAAGATTAAAGAGTGGTTGTGGTATTCTAACCAGGAATACAAGCGCAAAGAAGATCAACACCGAAGAGAGATTCAGTTCGAAGTGGGATACTTAGTCTTAGCAAATCTAATAAAGTAAAGATTCCCAAGGGGAACATATAATAAGCTGAAAATGAAAAAGATAGGACCCTGTAAAATCATATGAAAAATTGAGGAAAATGTTTATGAAATAGAATTGCCAGATGGTGTGGGAATTTCACCCATATTCAACGTAGAAGATCTGTATCCTTACAGAGCATATGAAACAAGAGGAGAAGAGAACCAGAAGGAAGTTCAGTGGGTCAAACAACTACCTATAGATGAAAATCCACAGATGGAAAAGATCATTTATCAAAGAGTTAGCAAGAAGACCCAGAGGAAGACGTATTTTGAATATTTGGTAAAGTGGAAAGGACACCCGATTGAGGATTCCAGTTGGGAAAGTGAAGCAG
Source organism: Picea engelmannii (assembly GCA_009831015.1). Lineage (NCBI taxonomy): Eukaryota > Viridiplantae > Streptophyta > Pinopsida > Pinales > Pinaceae > Picea > Picea engelmannii. The sequence continues at coordinate 1,273,921 of ML776684.1, read as the reverse complement.
AGATCCAGAAACATGGACAGATGGTGCAGGAGCTCATGAACAGGAGTTCATGAATTTTTCATCTAGAGGAGTATGATGTAGGAGCATTGTAAGCAAGCCAGCAAAGCAAGCACAAAAGTGAAAGGACAACTGGAAATGCACCAGCGCGTATTTTGAAGATACTTTGAATTTGAAAGGATGAAGCATTAATGTAATATCTAGAAGGGATATGTTTTCATTTATGTTTTGGAGATTGTAACATAGATCTTGAGTGTTTTCTCTCATCTGTTGGTTGGAAGCATTTATTGTAATAAATGTAAAGTATATGTAGGATTTTATTTTCGATTAGATAGCTAGAGGTTGTAGGAGGGAAACATCTAAAAATATCCCTCATAGGTATTGTAATGTATTCATTATTATCAAGAGGAAGAGTAGAAGCTTAGAAGCTTAGAATCAAGAAGAATAGGAGAGTAGAGTAGAATAGATTATAGAGGATTGTATAAGCAGATAGTTGATGTTGTAGAACCCATGTACAGAGGCACTTGAGTTAATATAAGAATGCTTTGACTCAATTTCATGGTGATTTGATGAATATTGTTTGCATCTATTGAATGGTATGTTTACAGTTTGCTTATATGCTTTGTTATGCATTTGTTTCAATGTTGTGTGTGTATGTATGATTCCATGTTGAAAGTATGAAGTATGTGAGAGGAAGAGTATGAGTTTCAATTGTTTCTCATCCTGTGAATTCCTACAAGGAGTGCAGTGAAGGTCTGCAAGGAGTGCATTGACAAGATTCAGAGTTTCACCTAAAAAAGGATTAGGAGAGATATCGTTGTTCTCATACCAGCAGAAGTTCAACTATAGCATAGAGCCATGCAAGGTGTGCATAGGTAGGTTGAAGTCTTAGAATTTTCCAACCTAGGGAGTGGTTGAATATCTATTGTCGCAAGGAGTACACAGAGTTGGAGAGTTTAGATAATCAGAGATTATCGTGAAGCCGCAAGGAGTGTAGGCAGAATCCCTTGAATTCCTTGATTTTGCAGCAAGAACCAAGCTCAGGAGGGATAGAGGTATCGAAGCATTCGAAGGGAAGACAAAGGCTGAAATCACCTTGTAGAAATCAAGCTCAGAAAATGAGGTGAAGAGTTATTTGGCCAGGAGTATAGAGAACTCGAAAGGATGGTTGAAATTCTTAGAAGGAGAACTATCGATTCGCTGCGAACTGTTAGATCTAGTGGGTCACTGGGGTAGTTAAGGTTGATTGTCTGCCAACACTCATAAGCTCAAGAGGAATAATAATCATTAGATATGTATCAACGGGAGTCATTGATCTTGTGATTTTGGATTTCATCACTTTGGGAGTCAGAGTGTGGAGAAATTCGTGACTTGGAGATCTCGTAAAATGCAAATTCCTGATACGCAAAATTCTGACATAATCTGGACCATCAGATCATGGGAAGCTCAAGGTCGTCGATCTGAGGAGAGTAAGTCCCAAGTTCAGACTTTGGGAAATGGATAAGAGGTTGCATCGTGAGCTCACAAGCTGCGAAATCCCGGCGTGCTTGGAGGTGGACCCCAGGACGTGACTGAGGTCACATGGTTGAAGCATAAGGGGGGAGCTAGTTAAATATCCATTAGCACATTTTGGGGTTTGGGGAGTCAAAGGAGTCAAAGGAGCTCACAACAGTAATCGCAATTTCATGAAGCCTGAAACACCTTTTCAGGTTAGGGTTGTTGTCACATTGATTGGTCACATGGGGTGGAGGTTCTCGCCTTGTGCTTGTTCGTGCAGGAATAAACCCTAGAAGGACTTGCAGTTATATGTGTGAAGGTTACTGTGGAAAATAAATATCCATTTTGGTTGTTGGCATAGGGGTATACCCAAGGTTCAACGCTACAACAATGCACCAACAAAACCCTAACTATCGGCCCTTTCGGCAACACCTGCGAAGCAGATGAAGTCTCACTCTAGGTAGAGGCAGGGGTGGTTGTGAGACTCGGGTTTCTGCAACCTTAGTTGGGACATAGATCTGTGATTATGATACTTAATAGAGCACTTAGCACTGTCAGATCCTCAATATGAAATCAATATCTACTTCGCTGATAAAATAGAGCTTCGCAAAATTCACATTGATCTAATGTAATTCATCACTTAGCACAAACAGATGGATCAGATCTAGCAGAAGCAAGCACTAAGCACATTCATAGAAGTTAGATCTAACATTCACAGCACAAAGCCTAAGCATATCTATCTATCTGTATCAAAGCACTTAGCAAGAGAATTTATAAACACATCAAGACAAGCACAAAGTGGAACAACACAGTGTTTACATGGTTCACCCACACCCTGGGGCTATGTCCACCAACTCTTCTTCTTTATTGTCTTCATTCAATAGGTCACATGCACAGAGCCTCCGAACCCTTCTCCACATAGGAAAAAATACCTGTGCATCTCTCTAGATCCTTCTTCCTTGCGTTTACATCACAAATCCTTCCACTGTCTGTTACAACCACTTGCACTTAGCTCTGTAATTCTCTTACAGTCATTCACAAAGCACTTACAGACTCTACATGCACTTATCATAGATTCACATCACATAGATGCACCACCACTTCTATCTTAGCCTAAGAATCTATTTATATATTACAAAATAGGCCTAAACATGGGTAAACCCATGGGTTGACATCCCAATCCTATTACATAATCCCAAAAACCCAAAAAGGGGTCGAGATCCTGTGATCTCTGCTTCATCTTGTGCTCCTTCTTCAACAGACTGTTGAAGTCCAAAATAGGTCAACATGACCAAGAATCTCCCAAATCTTGGTCAAAGTCCAACAAGCCCCCAACACTCACTTGTGACTCATATCGAGTAACTTTGGTCTAACTAGTTCTACCTCGAACACCTTGAGCTTGACTCGAGCTGCTTTGACCTGATGCTATGCTATGGCCTCTTTCTCGATGAACTCTTGGATTACTATGTCATTCACTAGACCTTCTAGGCATTGTTATTCTACATTAACAACCTGCTATAGCTCTACTCCTCAGCTCTCGACCTCTGTGAACAACTAATAGGCCTTATCTTGCACAGGTTGGAGCCATTGAGTTACGTCCATAACTTTTTTTTGAAATGTATGGATCTACTACTAGATGGTGCGTTGATCTTGAGACCACTTCATTCCTTCTACAACTAACGAGGCCTTCAGTTGCACCTATAGTATCTCTGTGTGCTGCTTTGCTTCTTGGAGTTGTGACTCCAGTGCCTGCAATTCTAGATTCTCAGCAAGATTCTCATATGTTTGGGCACTATGGTTACTCAGCTGCTTTCACTCCCCGGTAAGAGACTTCAGTCTCTCAACTGCACTCCTGGTAGTTTCTTCCCTTTGGTCTCTTACATCTTGAGGGGTCTCGGGTACTACGCGTAGCTCCAAATATGCTATGCATTGTTGTAGTTGTTGGATCACTTCTTCAAGTTGTGCCACCTGTTGTGGAACTCACTCTTCTGTCTTTACATATACGACTATCATAGAGAGAAGTGCTATGTTGACCATTTCCTTTACTTTGAGTACTTGATCCATGAGCAACTTTTCCTTTTCTTTCTGCAGTTGGGCTTTTTCTTTGTCAAAATTTTCCTGGAGAGAAAGATTCTCCCATTCTGCAGTAATGAGTTTCTCTATAAGGACTCCTTGTACTTGTGTCAAATCCTGGGTGGCTTGCACTATTTCTTCTTGCTCTCGTCAAAGGCGAGCTTCGACTATATCAGCTATTCGATGGAGTTTATCTGGCTCATCTCCCAGTTCTAGTGTTCCTAATGGCAGAGGCTTAGTGGAGACTTCGCGGCTGGATTGTAGTGCTTGTTGTAATCCTTGAAGCTCAATCTCGATTCAATTGTACATCACTTCCTTCTTAGCCTCTTGTTTCTCTACTATCTCTTGTGAAGCATCATTCAGGGCTGCTATAATGAAATTGAAGTCATCTAAGGTGAGGATGGTCTGCATTTTGGTCATAGAATCTTTTGATTTCTTCTGGGAGGAAGGCTTCGGGGGGGAAACCTTCCTTTTCTTCGAGGGATCCTCCTCATCTCTAGGAAGTGTAAACTCAACTTTATTTTGTTCAAATTATGTGCCATCTATCTCTCTGCCATCACCTCCTTGCTCTGGTGATATGGAAGTAGTCTTCATGGATGCATTGTCTAAATCATGAACCTCTTCAGTTTTCTTCATCCTGCTAGGTCCGAGTGTATCCTGCACAGTTTCTAGACTATCTATATCGGATATCTCCATAGGGCCTGCTGGAATGAGGAGGTTCATCAACCAGTCCTTAGTGATCTCCTCCAAGTCCTCCTCCGTTAGCTTGTAGTAGGACTAAATTTGTTGCTTGTGCTCATCAACTCGTGTTGTGATATAAATTAAATGGCAGTCCGCACTGAATTTCATCAAAGGATGGAACCTATGTAAAGTATTTGAATTTATGCAAGGCACAGACTATATGGATACTTTCAAATGGTTGTATTATGCATGAAATACAGGATTGGACTGCCATTGTTTATTCATGTCACTTGAATACCATAGTGTGTTGAACTTCTCAACCAATGGTTCAAAGGGCTCGATGTCCGGGAAGGTCACACCTTCTGGCATATCCCAGGCAATGAAAGCGATCAGGATCAGTAGCTAGTTGAAGTGAAATTTGTACCCTTGATCCTAGGCTTCTCTGCAGTCAAGTTCTAATTGGTTCACCAAGTACTTTTCTCAATTCATTTGTAGGCCCTCCGTGCACTTCCCTGCGAAGTTGACTACAAAACCAGTGACTTGGGTGGGTTGGTTCTTTCGTACTAACTTTCCTACGATCAATTGATATGTGAGGCACATTGTGCCACTCTAGATAGAAGCTACCTTGTATGCTCACATTCCCTTCTCGACATGACTGTAGGTGTCTGCAATCCATTTTTTTTGGGGGATAGAAATCCTGTGGGTCAGGGCCTTGCATACTTAGCCCTGTGATCAGATTTATCAACATTGGATCCACTATTATGTGACGGTTTAACCATATATAACCTCCATGGTAACAAGACAACAACAATTTGACACATGCATTCACCTACTAGTGTCATCCGAAGTGTGGAATCTTCATAACGTTCAGTAGGGTGGACTGCATGAGGTTATGGGTCCATGACTGAGGGACGATCTTCGAATTATTTCCCTTTGTTCTGGTTAGGTACTTATGCAGGGTGAGAATTTTGTAGACCTTCCTGTCACTGAGGTTCAAGTCACTAAACTTCAATGCTGAAATATTTTCTTGGTCTGCATGAACTGCGCATATCCCTTTCAGGAGGTACACAATGATCAAGGCATACTCAAAGTCTCTAAGCACATTGTCTTGATTTATTGTGCCACTCAGAGATGGTAGATAGGCGGGTAATATGCTCAAAATCAACTTAGCATTCACGAGATCATCCCTGTTCTTAGTTTTCTTCTCATCTGATGGCTGGGATGGTCTAGCTCGAGTAGTTGACGGAGAGGCTAACAGTCCTCTCGTGGATGATGCTTGTACACCTGTGGATAATCCTCTCTATGACATGAATCTTTCAGTCATCAGGTCACATAGTAATTCTATCATTGATTCTTTGACTGTGTTGAGTTCCTCGGAAATATGCACTCAAGATTAATTAGATCGGGGTTCAATTAGCTTAGACACTACATTAAGATAGAGAGAAAGAGTGCAACAATCACTGTATAAACTCGGCTTAGTTTGTGGGCTCAAATTCTCAATTAGAAAAAGTGTTCTTGGTGCATGGCGAAATGGGATAAATAGGTAACTTGACAACAGTTCACTTGCAATGGGTATGAAGCCTCCATTAATTCTATTATGGTGCAGTCCAACGGTCTAATGACGAACCATAATTTCCTTTTTGCCCATTTGGAGCGTCGATCCTGGCAACAGAACCATTTGTTGGCATAGGGGCAGACCTAGGGTTCAACGCTACAACAACACAACAACAAAACCCTAACTATCATCCCTTTCAGCAACACCTATGAAGCAGATGAAGTCTCACCCGAGGTAGAGGCAGGAGTGGTTGCGAGACTCAGGTGTCTACAACCTTAGCTGGGACACAGATCTATGATTGTGATACTTAATAGAGAACTTAGCACCGTTGGATCCTCAATATGCAATCAATATCTACTTCACTAATAAAACAAATCTTTGTAACATTCACACTGATCTAATGTAATTAATCACTTAGGAAAAACAGATGGATTAGATCTAGCAGAAGGAAGCACTAAGCACATTCATAGAAGTTAGATCTAACATTCATAGCACAAAGCATAAGCAGATCTATCTATCTATATCAAAGCACTTAGAAAGAGAAGTTATAAACACATCAAGACAAGCACAAAGCAGAACAACACAGTGTTTATGTGGTTCACCCCCACTCTGGGGCTACATCCACCAACTCTTCTTCTTTATTGTCTTCATTCAATAGGTTACATGCACAGAGCCTCCGAACCCTTCTTCGCATAGGACAAAATATCTGCATAGCTCACTAGATCCTTCTTCCTTGTGTTTACAAAACAAAGCCTTCCACTGTCCATTACAAACAATTCCACTTAGCTCTGTAAGTCTCTTACAGTCATGCACAAAGCACTTACAAACTCTACTTGCACTTAGCATACATTCACATCACATAGAAGCACCACCACTTCTATCTTAGCCTAAGCATCTATTTATATATTACAAAATAGGCTTAAACATGGGTAAACCCATGGGTCGACATCCCAATCCCGTTACATAATCCCAAAAACCCAAAAAGGACCCAAAAAGGGACCAAGATCCCATGATCTCTTCTTCGTATTGCACTCCTCCTTCGACAGGCTGTCGAAGTCCAAAATAGTTCAACATGACAAAGAATCTCCCAAAGCTTGGTCAAGGGCCAACACCGGCTCAAGGGAATGGAACGATCCAAGACCGAGAGGTCACGCAAAACCTACTGAGGTAGGGGTGTTGCGTCACTCCCCAATTCTTTGGATACAACTAGAAGGAGGCTACAACCCCCTATGTTCTCTGGCCACAACTGAAAGGTGGATACAACCACCTTTATTTTCCCCATCAAACCGCCCTGACATATAATTAGAATGATGGAACCCCTGTCACACTATCACTGTGAGATATATTGTTGTAAACATGTACCAATCAACCTGTATAAATAACCTGAACCATGCATCAACCTATACCTCAACCTGTAATCAACTTGTACCATAAACAAGTGCATCAACCATGCACCAACCTTTACCATGAACAAGTGCATCAACCATGCACCAAACCTGTCACAACAACCTGTCCAAATAATCTAACACAACAACATGTCTCATCAATATTATCAACCAAATTAGATATACATACCAAGATCAATCACCAAGACTACTCTCAAATATGTGCATCAACCAAGCATAACACAACTCATAATCATCACCAAGATCAATGTGTGCTTCTAATAATATACCAATACAAGTATGATACATCATCCATAAACCATGTGTCAAAAATACTACTAACAATTTCCTCAAACCATGTACAAAGTATGTACCAATCATGTATCAACTACTCATCAACTATGACTAATCAAGATGTACCAACATCATCAACTATACACCTCATGTATGTGCCAACTCATCAACTACGTGTCTCAACCATGTACTCAACATGTGCCTCAACCAAAGACCTCATCAATTTCATCATCCAAATATGATTTGTAAATTTGTAATAGACTTGGTGTATATGATCACATACCTATAAACCTTACTTAACTTTAACAATAAGAGACTAGCATTTTCATCAAACTTTTCTTTAGTCTCACATGACTAGTTTTGGATTAGTCAACAACCCTAACTTGAAATAATCATAGCTATGTGCCTGTAATGAATATAGATCTGAAAAATAGTACACAATATTCTTCAGTGTGTTTTATGCAATTCCTCCAGGTGTGACTTCTTGAAACCTCTCAGAAAAGGAGTTATAACAAAAATGACATACCTTGTTGAATTTTGGCTTACTCTAGAGAGCGAACTTGTAGAGTGTTCCCCGCACAGAATAATTTTTATATGGATCTGAAAATTTTACACATAATAATACAGACTGTATTCTAACCAACACATTTTTTCTTACATAATTTGGATCTGTTATGAATAATTTATGATTTTTTTACCCGAAACACTTGTTTTAGACTAGTTTCAGGACTAGCCACAAACCCTATTTTCCACGGAGTGTACCTCCAAGACTACAATGACCCACAAGATGAAATTTGTACCACATCTACTTGGATATTTTTTCTCAATTTCTTATCAATTTCACAGTCTGAATCATTCTAGGAAAAAAAGTTATTTTGAAAATGGTGAGATGACCTGTAAATAACATATCTTAGAAAACATCATCAAAAGAATTTATCCTCCCTTGAATTTCGGCCTTCTTTACTTCACCTTCTCTTTGAAATTAGTCTTATATATCATTTGGTTACCTCATTCACCTGTAGATATTCAATATGCTCAAGTATGATTTAAAATGAGAGAGCCTTGCATCTTATTTATACTTTCATGTAGCTTCCTCAAGGGATTACCTTTTAACCATTTTAACCTACTTTCCTTATTTTACGGTCAACCAACTTCTAACTACTTGTCCAATTAGTAATTCATCCATTAAATTTATTATTTAAATAATTTATTTAGTATCCACTTTGACTTATAGTACACTCATCACTTTAATTTACCTCAAGGGGTTACCTTCTAACCATCTTAAACCACTTTCCTTATTTTAGGGCTAACCCACTTCTAACCACTTGTCAACTTAGTAATTTCTCCATTAACTTTATTATTTAAATAATTTATTTTTTATTCAATTTTAATTATAGTACACTCATCGCTTCAATTTATTATTCACCTTCTAAAATATCTTAAACCACTTTGACTACTTTGACCTTTTGGGGCTTCTAGATGACTCATGAGGGTTCTCCAACTTCACATGGCCATAACTCTCTAACCGTGAGGAGTTATGTGGTTTTCCACATACCAATGGAAATGGAATGAAATTTACTATCCATATAGAATATTATTACCTAAAAATATATAAAAACTCATACCATTATCCATCAAAAAAACTTGGGTCCATTACCCAAACCTGGGTTCTCCAACTTCTCATGGCCATAACTCTCTGACCGTGAGGAGTTATGTGATTTTCCACATACCACCATAAATAGAATGACATGTACTATCCATATATAATAGTATTACCTTCAAATATATTAAAATTCATACCATTATACATGTAACAACCTTTGGTCCATTACCCAAACCTTTGTGCTACCGTAATTCGCTACTGCAATTTTTCTAAGGGTTGACATCAATCATTAAGGGTTGAAATCAATCTACAATATCACTCTCCAATGGTTGAAATCAATGACAACCAACAATCCATACCAATTTCCCATCAACCTAAGCCAACTGTCTGACAATCACCCCCTTTGGAATTGATGGCAACACTTAGTCATGATAACATTCATGCTTATACTCCTCATCAATGTTTCTATATCTTCCCCTTTGACATCAATGGAAAAGGGTATCTCCCTTTGGGGATTCTCCCCCTGACTGAAATCTCCTTGGGGATTCTCCCCCTATCTACATGCCTTTGATTTTTCTTTGTGTTTATAAGCCTTGGATTACTCTCTCTCCCTTCATATGAATAATATCTCTCTCTTTGACAAAGGTTATCACTCTGAAGTCATATCTCTCATTATTCCCTTTTGACAATCACTCCCCTTGGAAACATTCCTCTATGATATCTCTCTCCAATCATTTACCTTTGAATCTAATAAATCTCTCCCCCTTTGTCATCAATGGAAAAGGTAGCTTTCCATCTAGGGTTGCTCCCCCTAAAAAAAATATTCCTGAAACTGATCTCCCAACCTGAATTGTCATATTTATGGTGCTTCCTCGTGTACATCTAAGACATATCAGATAAGCATTCAAAATCATTCATTTTGGAGTAGAAATTACTCCTAGTCTCTGGTGAAGATACTCAAATGCATCTCGTGGAAGTGGTTTTGTAAAGATGTTTGCCACTTGTTCTTTTGTTCCCACATATTCAACTCTAATGTTCTTCTCTTCAACTTGTTCCCTTAGAAAGTGATACTTGATTGGAATTTTCTTCGTCTTGGAGTTCATCACCGGGTTCTTTGAGATACTGATGGTGCTTGTATTATCACAATATATTGGAATGGGCTCACCATACTCAACCTATATATATGTCAGAGTTTGTTTCATCCATTGAACCTGTGTACAACATGTTTTTGTTGCAATATACTCTGCCTCGGATGTAGATAAATATATTGATTATTGTTTCTTTCTTATACATGATACTAAACACTCACCCAAGTAGAACGTTGCTCCACCGGTGCTTCATTAGTCATAAATGCAACCTACCCAATCTGCATCTGTATAGGCAATAAGTGATAGATCCTTTCCTTTTGTATACCATAATCCAAACTCTGATGTTCCTTTGATATATCTAAAAATCCTCTTCACTGCTAATACATGTGATTCCTTTGGTGCTTCTTGAAATCGTTCCACCTGTCCAACTACCTAAATTATATTTGGTCTGGATGTTGTCACATATAGAAGGTTGCCAATCATTGACCTATATTGTCTCTGATCTGTAGACTTTGAATCATCATCTTTTCTCAACTTGCAACTGGTTTTCATAAGAGTGATAACTGGTTTGCAATCTTCCATTCCAAACCTCTTTAGCATTTCTTTGATATACTTGGTTTGAGAAATAAAAATTCCTTGGTTGCTTTGATGTATATGAAGACCTAGAAAGAAGGAAAGTTCTCCATGTAATGACATTTCAAATTCATTATGCATGTCCTTTGCAAATTTCTATCTTAACCTGTCATCAGTACTTCCAAAAATAATATCATCAACATAAACTTCAATTAATAAAATACTATCTTGAGTTACCTTGATGTAGAGGTTTTTGTCTATGCTTCCTTTCCATAGTTCATAGGGAGTTTTGTCATTGTTGTTTCTGATCATTACTCTGTTTTGAATGTGAACTGTTGTATGCACTACATGTGTCCAAAAAATATCTATCAATTTGGAATCCATTAGCATTGTTCGAGCCATTTCCTATGTAATTATCATCCATTATGATAAGGTTCCTTTGTCTTTGAACCACTCTTTGAACCAATCTATGAATCCATGCTCTCCTCCATATTTTCCAAGAATCTATTTGCACAATTGTCTATAATGTTGACCCATTTATCACTATACTATCACGAAGTCTTGATTGATCCATCAAATTATACTTCTTCTAACTGACTGCTCTGGATCTTTCTTCTCAAAATCTGCAAGCTGCTCAAAGGATGGTTCTTTGGTCTATCACAGTTATCGCATAGAATCCCCATGTCTAATATTCATATTACCTGGGAGTCTCTATGACGAATGGCTTAGAACAATTCCTTCTCTGATGTGTAATCATCATCATCTTCATTGGTAGATTCATCATCATTTTCATTGGTAGATTCATCATCTCTCTGAGCTCTGACTTCTTTCTTTCTGTATGTGGATTCATCTTTCACTACAATGCCTGAAAGTACAATCTCTTGAACCTGTTCCTTATTTACCTGTCCTTCTTTTCTTTCAGTTATTTTCCAAACCTTTCTATATCTGACATATTTCTTTTTCTCTGTAGAATTTTCTTCATCTCATTTTATTGTCAATCTTGTGATCTTTGGGACCTGGTCTTTGTTCACCTATTCTTCATGTTTTCTTATCCATACTTCCTTATATCCGATATCCATGTTCTCTTTCATGTAAGTATTGATCATGCTTCTACAATCACTAGCTATGTGTCCATAGTTATGACATTTGTAACACTCAATGTTACATGGGGCCACATATGCACTTCTTGCTTGAACATTTATTTTATAATCCCTGCAATCTGCAACCTTATGTCCAAAATTAGTACAATAAAAACAATGACCATAAAATAAATTTTCATACCTGGGAGTGAATGATCTTCTTTGTGGTGTAGTCCTTCTAAATTTTTCCTTGGATGATCATGATCATGATTGAAGCTTCTTTGTGGCTTGAACATGAATGATCTTCTTGAAGACATATCTTCAATAGTTCTCTTAGATTTTGGTTGACCATGATTCCTTCCTTTGAGTACTTATGCATAACTCTTTCTATTTTCTTCATTCATATTTTATAGCAACCTTGAGTGATTCTCTTCATTCTCTATAACTAATGTGGATGTTTCTATCTCTTCAACATTCTTTTTGATCTTGACGAATTTGACTCTTAGTGTGACAACTTCTTCTTCAAGCTTCTCAACCTCTTCTTCTTTCTTCATTATCTGAGACTTCATGACCTCTTATGTTCTCTTTGCTTCTTCAAGTTTGATTTTCAATGTAATTATTTCTTCTTCGAGTCTTCTCTCTTCTTGACCAAACTCTTCCTCAAGTTGGTTTAAGTCATTGGTTCTTTCCTTGAGATGATTTGTTGGTATCTTTTCTCTCTTTTATGCTTCTTCCTTTTTGTTGTTATGATGGCTTCTAAACATTTCTTTTGATATTCTAGAGTTTCTTCAATTCTTCTGGCCTCCTCTAGCTGAGTTCTTAAAATCTTGATGACCTGCTGAGATTTTTCGAAACCTTGAACACTTTCCTTTTGCTTCATCAATTCTTTCTTGGATGACTTGTTTTCTTCTCTTTCATTCTTTAGATATTCAATTGCACTGATCAATTTTTCTATGTAATCAACTTATTCTTCTTCATACTCTTCCTCTTCTGAATCTGTCTGACATGATGAGCATCTTTCTTCTTGTTCTGTACCTACATCTTCTTTGGCATTTTTTTATTTTTTGATGGGTGAAGAATATACATTATGTAACTTATCCCAAATTTCTTTGGCCAATGAACATTTACTAACATTTTCTCTTATCATATTAGGTAATCCTTCCCAGATGAAATCCATTATTAGTTTGTTATTCTTCTTCAATTCCTTTTTGGCTTTAGTCTTTTCCCTTTTTGAACTATCATATCTGGTAACAACTTATAGCCAAATATAATGTCCCTGTACCTATAAAAATGCATTCACCCTTATGCTCCACATCTCATACTTTAAACCATTTTGACCATTAAACATTGGTACTCCATTCTCAAAATAATCCATGATTTCCTTCCAGTGGTTAAACTATTTCCTGAAGGAACCACTCTGATACCAATTGTCGGATTACTGAGAGGGTGAGTGAATCAGTAATAGAGCAATTCAATCCTTTTTAACCATTATATCAATGTATCATTATCATCCAATAGTTGCAGAGTAAATAAACAATGAACAAATGAGCAATCATACACATACATAGTACACCAGTGTTTTTACGTGGAAACCCAAAGCAGGAGAAAACCATGGAATGATTTTTCTTATATGTCTTTAATAATTACATTCATTGGAAGCACAAACTTCCTTCGTTTTCCAGCTACAACTGGAAGGAGGCTCCAACCCCCTAGTTTCTCGGGCTACAACCTGAGGGAAGCTCCAACTCCCCAATTCTCTGGCTACAACCAGAAGGAGGCTACAACCCCCTATGTTCTTCGGCTACAACCACATGTACTTTCCCCATCCAACTGCCCTGAGGTATAAGTAGAATGATGGAACCAATATCACACTATCACTATGAGATATATTGATGTAAACCTCTACCAATCAACCTGCATCAAACAACCTGTACCAATAACTTGAACCATGCATAAACTTGTACCTCAACCTGTAATCAACCTATACCATAAAAAAGTGCATCAACCATGCACCAACCTGTACCATGAACAAGTGCATCAACCATGCACCAAACCTGTACAAATAACCTGTCCAAACAACCTATCACAACAACATGTCTCATCAATCTTATCAACCAAATCAGATATACTCACCAAGATCAATCACCAAGAAAACTCTCAAAGATGTGCATCAACCAAGCATAACACAACAACTCATAATCATCACCAAGATCAATATGTGCTTTTAATAATATACCAGTACAAGTATGCTACATCATCCATAAACCATGTGTCAACAATACTACTAACAAGTGCCTCCAACCATGTACAAAGTGTGTACCAATCATGTATCAAATACTCATCAACTATGACTCATCAATATGTACCAACATCATCAACTATACACCTCATGTATGTGCAAACTCATCAACTACTTGTCTCAACCATGTACCCAACATGTACCTCAACCAAAAGCCCTCATCAATTTCATCATCCAAATATGATTTGTAAATCTATAATAGACCTAGTGTATATGATCACATACGTCCAAACCTTCTTTAACTTTAACAACAAGATAATAAAATTTTCATCAAAATTTTCTTTAGTCTCACATGACTAGTTTTGGATTAGTCAACAACCCTAACTTGAAATAATCATAACTATGTACCTATAATGAATAAAGATATGAAAATAGTACACAATATTCTTCAATGTGTTTTATGTGATTCCTCTAGGTTTCACTACTTGGAACCTCTCAAAAAAGGAGTTATAGCAAAAATGGCATACCTTGTTGAATTATGGTTTATTCTAGAGAGCAAACTTGTAGAGCATGCCCCACACGGAATAATTGTTGTATGGATATGAAAATTTTACACAAAATACTACAGAATGTACTCTAACCAACACATTATTTCTTACATAATTTGGATCTGTTATGAAGAAGTTATGACATTTTTACCCGAAACACCTATTTTAGACTAGTTTCAGGACTAGCCACAAACCCTATTTTCCATGGAGTGTACCTCCAAAACTACAATGCCCCACAAGATGAAATTTGTACCAAATATACTTGGATATGTTTTCTCAATGCCATATCCATTTCATGGTCTGAATCATTCTAGAAAAAAAATTATTGTGAAAATGGTGAGATGACCTGTAAATAACATACCTTAGAAAGCATCATCAAAAGAATTTATCCTCCCTTGAATTTCGGCCTTCTTTACTTCACCTTCTCTTTAAAATTAGGCTTAGATATCCTTTGGTTACCTTAGGAACCTATATATATTTAATATGCTCAAGTGTAATTTAAAATGAGAGAGCATTTCCTCTTATTTATACTTTCATGTAGCTTCCTCAAGGGGTTACATTTTAACCATCTTAACCCACTTTCCTTATTTTAGGGTTAACCAACTTCTAACTACTTGTCCAATTAGTAGTTCATCCATTAAATTTATTATTTAAATAATTTATTTTGTATCCAATTTGACTTATAGTACACTCGTCACTTTACTTTACCTCAAGGGGTTACCTTCTAACCATCTTAAACCTCTTTCCTTATTTTAGGGCTAACTCACTTCTAACCTCTTGTCAACTTAGTAATTTCTCCATTAACTTTATTATTTAAATAATTTATTTTGTATTCAATTTGAATTATAGTACACTCATCATTTCACTTTATTATTTACCTTCTAAAATCTCTTAAACCACTTTGACTACTTTGACCTTTTGGGGCTTCTAGATTATTCATGAGGGTTCTCCAACTTCACATGGCCATAACTCTCTAACCGTGAGGAGTTATGTGGCATTCCACATACCAATGGAAATGGAATGACATGTACTATCCATCTATAATATTATTAACTAAAAATAAATCAAAACTCATACCATTATCCATCAAAAAAACTTGGGTCCATTACCCAAACTTGGGTTCTCCAACTTCTCATGGCCATAACTCTCTAACCGTGAGGAGTTATGTGACGTTCCACATACCACCGAAAATGGAATGACATGTACTATCCATATAGAATAGTATTACATTAAAATATATTAAAAATCATACCATTATACATGAAACAACCTTGGGTCCATTACCCAAACCTTTGTGCTACCGAAATTCGCTATCGGACTTTCTCCAAGGGTTGACATCAATCACCAAGGGTTGAAATCAATAAAGCAAGAACCTAGAGCATAGTAGGGAAGCATCGAAAGTTTTTTGACGAGATTAGGATTTACAAAGAGAAGTGTAGATCCTAACCTTTACTTTAAGGTTGTGGATGATGTTCTAGTAATACTATTGTTGTATGTAGATGACCTGTTTCTAACAAGTGTGGAAAAGATCATCTCAGAGTGTAAGAGAAAACTGGAAGCTAATTTTGAGATGAAATATCTTAGGATGATGCATTTTTTTTTGGGTCTCGAGGTATGGTAGAAATAGGATGAGATCTTTCTGAATCAAGGGAAGTAAGAATTCGAAATCCTGAAGAGGTTCGGAATGTTGGATTGCAAGGAAATGGCTACACCTATGGTATCAAATCTGAAGTTGTTGTAGGATATGACTTCAGAGACTATGGATGTTACTTTATACATGAATATGGTGGGTTCATTGATGTACTTGATGAAAATGAGACTGGATATATGGTTTTTTGTGAACATCCTGAGTCAGTATATGGATCATCCCAGGCAGGTTCATTTGGTCACAGCAAAACATGTGATAAGGTTCCTTAAGGGTACATTGGATTATGGTCTCAGGTATGTGACAGACCATGAGTTCAGGTTATATGGATATTCGGATTCAGATTGGGCTGACATTAGTCATGATAGGAAGAGTACTTCATCATATTGCTTCATCCTAGGCTCCAGTATGGTTTTGTCGAGTAGAAGGAAGTTGTCATGTGTAGCACTCAGTATGGCCAAGGCTAAATATGTGGCAGCATATGCAGCATGTAGAGAAGCAATGTGGATTCGGAAATTCTTTTCTGGGTTATTTGGTCTCAAACTGGAGGTGACCTACATTTGGTGTGACAACCAGAGTTGCATGAAGTTGTCAAAGAATCTGGTGTTCCATGACAGGTTGAATCATATCAAGATAAAATATCACTATATCAGGGATATGGTGCAGAGAGGAAGCAGTGAGGCTCCAATACGTGACTATAGAGGAGCGGGTTGTATACGTGTTCACCAAGCCACTATCGATGAAAAAGTTCGAGAACTTTAAGGACAAGCTTGGTGTGGTCCCTCTTTAGAGGCAGTGACGAGGTACAGATGCATTGTGGGGTAGTGGATTTCCTCGGGACATGTTGTAGCTATTTGAGAGCTACCCATAGGACTTGTATGCATTGGTTGTGAATTCACATGGGTGCACATGATGAGGTACATATGCATTGTAGGGTATTGGATGTCATGGTGACATGTTGAAGATATTTGAGAGATACCCACAGGCCTTGGATGCATTGGTTGTGAAGTCATGTTTTATTATGGATATCCAATGATGTATGGATTCATATGTTCAACATTCAATGGTCACGAGCTCGTGTGGAAACAAAGAATGTCTTCCTAGTTAAGAAGGAGTGTTGATATTTTGATGTAGCTATGGAATATATTATTTTGTATTTGTATTGGTCAAACCTCAAGAAGGTTATTGTAATCTTGTTGTAAAAATTTTCTCAAAATAAATTATTATTTTATTGGTATCCTTCTTTTAAAATTCAAAATGGACCCTCTTAGGGTTGTGTCTTTTCGGGAGTCAAGTTATGTGTATAAATAGATGTTTATTTCCTCTCATTTGTATACATATACAACTCACCTTCTCTTGTGTATTTGGATCATATCAAAGGAGGTCTAGTGCAGGAGGTCTTGGTTTCTTGGTCTTTGGTATCTTGGTCTTGGTCTATTTGTGGATAGCTATAACATGACATTGTATTGGTTGAAGTAATCTATACTAAGAATTGGTTGTTGGGTTTTCTCCCCCACGAGGTTTTACTAGGATATATCTTGTGTTCTTTGATTGTTTATCTTTCATTGATCCTATTACATGAAATTTTTAATGAATGTTAAAGAAGATAAATGTAACTTCTAAAATTATAACACCAAGTTCATGCTCTCCTCTATGCCTTCTATATGCCCATTGGATTATGTACCCTCATTACCCATGCTGACATACATCCCTCTAACCTCATATTCATGGATGTAGATTCTTTTTGCATCATCCATGCTTTCGATCTCTGTGTTTATCTAGTTTTTATGTATTTGTTGTTAACTCTGCAAAAATTTGCAGTACACGGGATTTGATAGACTAAATAATTTATCAAATCTATAAATACTATACACAATTTTGTTCCATGAGTGTATCAGAATCCTTTCTTCTAATTCCTTGGTAATTTAACTACCCAGTTCAAATTTATAGGTGAATTTTTGGACTTCTCTATCCAAGACCTTTAGAATGACTACTTCAGTATTCCTTGCTCAATTCTAATTTTTTAGCAAAAAGTTATCACCATTTGACCAATACCCATTTATTCATTTTGTTCACCCTTCAACTAGGTGCAACTTTTAACTGTGCCCATGCATATTTTCACCTTATCCTTTGTATTTTTGATAAGATATAAATTGGGTTTCTTCATGACCATATTATAGACATTCGGGCAAACTTTCACCCTCATCGAAGCTCCAGGCTGCTAGATATATCCTATTGAAGTTTTATGTCAATTATTTTTTTAGTCATGGATACTATAGGTGCCTTTTATGTCCTCTTGTGCATTTTTAGGTGCCCAGATTACTGTTTTGACTCCATTGATATCTTCTATGGCTCAATAAATCTCAATTACTGTTTTGACTCCATTGATATATTCTATGGCTCAATAAATCTCCATACACTACTCGTGTGCCCCAATCTGATTCTGGAGCAGGAAGTTATGACCCTTAGAAGTTAACTGGGTCTCAAATTTACTTTGTATTGTTTGGCCTGTAAATTCCTCATACTAGCTCTGTTTGACAAACGATTCACACAGTTAGAAATATCTCTATGAGATTTATTATTTTAGATGCAGAAAATCTATGTCCTTCCAAGATATACAGTTATGTACGAAATCGATTTTTGAAAAATGTTGTTTATGCCTCCAAAAATGGCCTATAAGTTGAACACTTGAAAAAATACCCATTTTCTGAGCAAAATTCAATATTTTTTGTAATTTATAGATAACTTGTGCAGACTAGGATGTTGACATGGAATCCCAAGTCCACCTGGAACCTTGAGGTGGCACCATGTCATCCCTTGGCCACTGTGGCTTTCCTCTTCCATCTCTTACCTCCCTCTTCCTTCTCCTTTATCTTTGTGTGTGCACATAACTTTATTTCTCGACCCCCATAAGCCTTGGTTTCTCACGTGGCACCTTATCATTGGGTTGAAAGGATGGGCGAGTGCCATCCAACACCCATTCACTTCAATGTGTAAGTTTCACATTGGTTTAATCCAAGGACATAGGTTTGGGGCACAATCAATGGTCGTGATTGTGATCGATGGCCCACATTGCATCACAGCCCGCTAGCCTTATCAATCATTAACAGAGGGAGGGTATCGCATTGGAAACTGGTGGTTTCCAACCTGCTGATGTGGCAACCCCACATTCATTGCAACTCCCCCTTATGGTTTCCAAAACCCCCATGGAACCCACCCCCACAATTGGGTTCCCCAATCCGGGCTCATGGTTTTGTCGAGTAGGAAGGAGCTTGTCATCGTGGTGTCAGCTCGCTTTCCACATATGCCTCGTGTTGCTAGTGTTTACCTTCCACCATGGCTCTACCACCATGGAAATACATGTCACCACTCTGCCATGTCAGCTGAAACATGGCCCCCATCTCACGCTAACATCAACATACGAAAAAATTCCAATTTTTTTCCAATTTTGTGAGAATTCCCAATCTTTCTAGAATGCTCAAAAACGCCCAATTTTGAAATTTCTTTCAGGCCATCATTGAAGCTATGAAATTAAGCTTTGTATGAACAATCTTGGGCCCTATAACAATCATTTTTATCCCATCACTTGTAATTTAACTCTTGCACATCGAATTCCTCATGAATTTCACAGGAAAAATTGGGAATTTTCCCAATTTCACCCATTTTCACCATGGCGCTCTGGAAATTCCAAATTTTTGTCAATTTCATCCCAATAACTACCAAATAAACCTCTACAATAATAAATTATATTCGTATGCAGCTCGTTGATTATGGGCATGATTTCTCTTTAATTACCCATGAAATTTCCCCAAATTTGCTATAGTAATTTAATCAAACAAGTTGCACACATACTCCAAAAATTAATTTTCTGCAATTTTTGTCTTCAACACTCCGCTAACTCATCCCATGAAATCTCAATGTAGAAATTGAAGCTTTGATACCACATTGTAGAATCCCTAGCCTTGATTTGGACTATGCCACACCAAAATTTCAACTCTTATACCAATTTAATTCACTAAAATGCTCTACAAATGCACAGAATCATGAAGAATAACATAAAATATATACATGCAACATATACAAGAAAAACCCATAATAGAAATAGATAATTAAGCACACAATTATTAAAACAAGCGCATAAAAGACACTTGTATTTTATAAAATATCACCAACTGTGTGAAGACCTCATACTTTCCTCCCAACCTTAGACTTTGTTGCTCATAACTCTCAACAGTATGTCACCCTCGATCTTGGGCTAACAATGCACCACAGAAAAGGAATCCTAAGCCCAGCTAAGTTCTGTCAACAACCAAAATACTCAGACTAATGTGCCAACTCTAGGAGATAGCCTACAGTCTCTCAGTCCTCACATGTATGTCTCACCCCAGGAAGTGTTCCCATTCTCTTCTCAACAATCCTTCATCTGCCCCACTTCCCTTCTAGGGCATTAGCAACAAGTCATACAGGAAGCCTCAGAGCCATGTTGCTACATCTTGGCACCTTGGGAAAACAATTCCCAATTGTTCTCTCACTTGGAGAGAATGCTCACAAGCATGGAAACCCACTTCTTCAATAGCATAAGAGCCGTACAACCCACCTCTTCCACTCAGAATACCTAGGTTGTTGGTTGAAACAACTCCAAATATTTCCAATGAAAGTATGGATGACAGATGCAGAGTGGTACAGAGGGTGGAGGAGAATAATGAGTTGATGATGATAGATTGATGGAAAATGAACTAAATTCCCATTTATATGTATGCATGTTCCAAAATTTAAACTTGTCATGTTGGGAACTGCCTTGGGCCAACTTTCCCCCACTCGGGTGACACATTCCTCATCCTTAGGAACTTTAGGAACTTAGGATAAATGAATATCCCATACTTTATACTTTATATTTTGAGGAGAATTAATGTAATATTTCTTTGGGATTAAGCCCCCTTAGCTTAGTCCATCATTATAGACTCTTATCCCCCCTTTTCCTTTCTAGTGGAGTTTATCCCCCCATACTCTTTTTTCTAGATAGTCTACAGAAGTGATGTATTTTCATTAATATCAGAGTGTGATTACATTTTACAAAGATAGGCTCATTAGCCTTTAGCATCCAGGATCTCCATCCTAATAACCACATAGGCTCTCTAGCCTCAAAACATATATACAAAGGCTCTCTAGCCCCAAAACAGCATGGCTCACCAGCCTCCATGTACATTTACATTTACATTTACAATTGGGGTTCGGCCTAGGGGTATTACACATTACATGTGGAATACTCATAAAAATTAAAATTTACTGCTAATTGGTTTCCTGTAGCTTAACAACTATGAATTAACACCAAATTTCACTACTATCTAGTATCATTTATTTGATGCATCTATAGGATGCTAAAAACGACATGAATGCAACTAGTAAACTCAAATACAACAACATATAAATCAATCTTATACAAAAATTTCATGCACACTAATTTAACTCATAAATACAACACATAAACCAGATAAAACACTTATCTTTTAATTCAGTTTTGCAACCAACTACTTGGGACAGACATTCCACCCAACCATAGACTTGTTGTTCCAAATATCAATATAAATTCACCCTCGAGTTGGACCTAGAAATCCACAAAAAATGGTGGTCTCTCACTATCCACTCACAAATCAGAAATTTCGCAACCCGCTGGTATTCTCCTACAACTATCTCGATTTTCCACCATCTCTCTTCCTCTTGACCTTACCAACCCAAGGAATGTACCCCTTCATTGATCTCAATCCATCATGTGTCCCATTCATTTATCAAGGTATCTCTGGCATAGGTAACCAAGAATATCTATGTTGGGAACTCAAGGGAACTCACTACTAGGAAAAATACCAGCAAACACTTCTTGTTATAGTGCAATTCACACAGGATTTCACTATTTGGGATTGAAAACCTGGCTCTTCATTCTTCAGCTCCAAATACACTCCAAAAATGCTCCAACATGCTCTATAATTCTCCCTCCATGGTTTCTCCATCACCCAACTCTTCTTTTCTACACTTTTCTTGTTATTCATGCAAAACAATGACTATCCAAAAATAGTTGTCACAACCCATACGAATTTCCTCCC
Source organism: Picea engelmannii (assembly GCA_009831015.1). NCBI lineage: Eukaryota > Viridiplantae > Streptophyta > Pinopsida > Pinales > Pinaceae > Picea > Picea engelmannii. Next base: position 1,251,566 of record ML776684.1, on the reverse strand, counting down.
TTTGGATTTCTTGTTTGAATCACACACTTCCATTGATTGTACTCAACCCCCATGTTCCCAATAAATATGGGATCTGACTTCTCACACCCACACTCTTACATGCATTCAATGATTGGATTTGGCGACACTAAATCGAAAATAGAATCCAATACATAGGCATAATAAAATTCAGGAATGTGGGTTGAATTAATAGATATGGGTGATTCCCCTTGAACCCCCTCTCTTATACATTCTCCTAGACCCTCCCCTCTTTTGTGGATTAATTCATCCCCCATCTTTGTCCATGTCCCCTTAGCAATTGGCATCACATTTTATTATTAAAACTTGGAAATATAATTTGCATATACATTGCTTGGCCATGACCACACATTATATCTACATTAATAATTAATTAAAATGGGGATTATAGCAGGGATGTTATATTCCCCCTCCCCTATAATTGTGCATCATCCTCAGTGCACACTATGTTGATATACATGTATATACAAATTTACATCACAATGATTTAAGAAAAAAAATTATGCAATTTCATAACTCCAACAACAATTCCAACTACAATATCTTGTTCCTCTCAACTTGCTAACCCAAGAAATGTATCATTCATTTATCAGGCCTAACCCAAGGATTGTATCATTTGTTTATCAAGGATAACCCAAGAAATGTGTCATTCTTTCATCAGGGCCTCTAGCACAAGTTGGATAGGAATCTGAGATGTGGTTCCAAAACTCTAGCTACTCAAAATGGAGTCTTGCATTTTTATATTATGTTTTCTTCAAATTTTTCAAAAATTTGCAGGTATTCTTCCCACATGTTTTCTCTATGCTACCATGTAAATCTTCAGGATCGTAGCAGTTCCATTGAAACTTTACTATCCCTATGGTTTTTTTCCTGAGCACTTTGACTTTCTAGCCCAGGATGCGTACTAGTTCCACCCAGAAATCCCCTTCATGCTCCACTTAGATCACAGTCCAATCAATTATGTGGTTATGGTCAGGCACATATTTATTTAATAATGAAACATGAAATAAATTATGCACTCTCATGGATACATGCAATTCTAACATGTATGCAACTAACTCTATATTTTCTAAGATTTCAAAAGGTCCACAATATCTTGCTTCCAACTTTGGGAAACTTCCCAATCGTAGCAAACTCCTCTTTAGATTCACTTTTAAAAACACATGTTCTCCCACTTTAAAATATATAAAACCTTTGTTCTTGTCTACATTAATTTCATTCACATACTGGGTATCCTTTAAATTCTACTTGATTCTTACCATCTTCTCTTCCTTTTCCTTCAGTAGTTCTGGCCTAATAATTGCTCTGACTGTTGGAATATCCCAACTTACTAGTGTGTTACACACATTGCCATACAATGCTTCAAATGGGATCATTTTTAATGAGGCTTGGTACCAATTATTGTAATCAAATTCAACTAAATTAATATAATATCCCCACTTTGATGGTTTGTCCATCACATTTATCATGAGCATGTCCTCAATTATTTTTTTATTCTTCTTTGTTTTCCCATATAAATTTGGGTGATACACTGTACTGAGATTTAAATTTGTCCCAAAAACTTGGAACAAACCTTTCCAAAAATTGGATGTAAACTTGGGATCTATGTCTAAAACAATTTCCTTTGGCACTCCATGTAGCCTGGAAACTTCTTTCATATAGATATTTGCATATTTTTTTCCTTGTGTGTTGCCTTCACGGGAATAAAATGTGTCACCTTAGTCAATTTATCCACCACCACCATGATGGAATCATGTTTCTTCATTTTTCTAGGAAGATTTGTAATAAAATCCACTATAACAAATTTCCACTTCCATTCTGGAATGGACAATGGCTATAATAGACCTGGTGGATGTCTATCTTATTTCTTCACTTTCTGGCATTCTAGACATCTGGCTATATAATTAGTCACTTCTTTCTTCATTCTGGACCAAAAATATTGGTTTCTTACAGCTGCAATTGTCTTCTGATATCATGGGTTCCCCACATATGGCACATTGTGCATTTCTCTTAGCACTGTGTTTTTCATCTCACTAGAATTTGACACATGTACTTTTCCTTTGTACATGAGAATTTCATCTTCTTTCATTTCATAATAATTAAATTTCTGCTGAAAATTACCTTGTTGTAATGTTTCTTTTATTTTCAAATATTGTTAATCCAAATTTGTTTATATAATAATTTTATCTTTCAGATAAGTCATGTACAAGTTGATGGTTGTAATATGCATTTCATGAGCTCTCTTGTTGAGTGCATCAACCACTTGATTCTCTTTTCCTTTGATGTTCTTAATTTCAAAGTCATACTCACTAAGAAATTCAAGCCATCTAGTTTTGTTGGCATTTAATTTTGATTGTCCAAATAAATGCTTAAGACCACAATGGTCTATCCCTATCTCGAATTTCTTCCCTGTGAGGTGATGTCTCCACATTTTCAATGCATGTGAAATTGATATTAATTCCAAGTCGTGTGTAGAATAATTCCTCTCATGCTCTTTTAATTTTCTGGAATCATAGCATACCACATGATCTTTTTGTGTGAGTATCCCATAGAGCCCTTCCTTGCATGCATAAGTGCACACCACAAAATCCTCATCTGGATATGAAATATTCAAGAAAGGCACATTTTTTATGTATGTATTTCAGCTACAGAAAGTTCTCTTCACAGTTGGGAGTATATTCAAACCTCACTCCCTTGTTTTACAAAGAAGTGATTGGGCATGAAATATTTCATAATACTTTTATGAATCTTTGGTAATAACCAGCAAGAGCCATGAATGATTTAACCTATGTAACATTCTTTGGCATTGCCCATCCTCCAATGGCCTCTATCTTCTCGGGATCAACTACTATCATGTCTGTTGATATAAGATGTCCCACATAGTGAATCATTTTTTGATAAAAGATGCACTTACTTAGATTGAAATACAATTTGTTCTCTCTCAATACTTGCAATACCATTCTTAAATGTTGTTCATTCCCTTCTTGTGTCCTTGAATAGACTATTATATCATCCAGGAAAACAATCACAAACTTGTCCAGGTATTCCATGAACACTCCATTCATTAGGCATATGAAAATTATCGGTGCATTTGATATCCCAAATGGAACTACCATGAATTCATAATTCCCATATCTTGTCTTTAATGTTGTCTTGTTGATATCTTCTTCCTTTATCCTCACTTTATGATAGCTTGATCTCAAGTCAATCTTGGAAAATATTCTTGCACCTTTCAGTTGATCAAATAAGTCATCAATCCTTGGCAAAGGATATTTGTTCTTTATGGTGACATTATTTAGCTACCTGAAATCAATACACAGCCTCAAGATTCCATCTTTCTTCTTCACAAAAAGAACTAGGGCACCCCTAGGTGACACACTTGAGTGTATATACCCCTTCCTTAACAATTCTTCAAGTTACATCTGCAAATCCTTAAATTCTAGCGTGCCCATTTTGTATGTTATCTTGGACATGGGGGAAGCTCCTGGCACAAAATCAATTGAGAAATCAAATTCTCTCTTTGGTGGTAGTCCTAGTATTTCCCCAAATACATATTCAAAATCCCTCAGACTAGATGGTCTTCAATGCTTACCAATTTATCTATGGCTGCCTCTTCCATATGGGCTGCAAAAATTTGACATCCCTTCCTTAAAATCTTTTTCAAGTGCATAGATGAAATTTATCTGATAGTTATAGCTCTAGGAATGCCTTGAACCTTGCCTTTCTTCCCTTCTTCATCAAGACAAGTTATTTTCTTGTTTCAATAGTCTATGACAACATGGTGTTTTTCCAACCAATCCATACCAATTAAACAATTATATGAACTCAATGGTATGATCTTCACATCTACCTTTGTGTTGAGTACATTCATGTCTATTGGACAATATTTAACTAGCTCATTGATCTTTCTCTTAGCCCCTGTGGCTAATTTAACTAACCAATATTTCCATACTTACTCCTTTGCAAGTGAAATATTTCAAAAAATTTAGAGTTTATGTAACTATGGCTAGCTACAAAATCAATTAAAATTTCTATGGGATGGTTATCAATCTTACCTTGCACTTCAATCATGGGGGATAGATACTCTACTTACTTGTTGTCCAAGGCTAAATAAATCCTTGGCGTACTTCCTTCCATATCTTCAATTGTTTCAGCGTCTTAAATATTGTGAACAATCTTCATTATTTCTCTTTTGTGATGGAAGTCCCTATATAATTGATTTCCCTCACATCCCCAACATTGTACAAGTCATTGCCTTGGCCTTTTCCCAAATGAGTATGTTTCTTTGTGCTCATTTTGGGTTGGTTGTCCTTCCTTATTTTTGGGGGAGTTGTTCTTATAAAATGGTGGCTTAAAACGTTTTTTCTTTTTATTCCTCTTTCATTTCATCTTTTCATTCCAAGTATTTTGGAAGACTGGCCTCCCTGTACTCTTCTTAGAAAGATGCTTTTCTCTCCTTATGGCTTCCTCCAAAGTCTTGGAGTTATCATATTGTATCTTTTCATTGTAGAAGGAGGGTAATTGTTGGATAGTTGGTTGTAATTGATGTTGGTGTATATTTGGTTTTCATTTATGTCAACAAAAGTGGTTGTCATTGATGTCAACAAATGTGATGGATGCATTTGAAGAAGTCTACAAGAAGCCCCAGAGGTGTGTTCATGAATCCTGAAGTTGTTTGAGGAATAAGGATATGAAGGAAAGTGTAAATGTAGGTAACACACTCATAGATGGATAGTCCTCATCATTTCATTTCCAATGGTAGGTGGAATGCCACGTAGTCCTCACAGTTGAGGAGTTATGAGGTCATGAAGTTGGAAGCTCCGAAGAATGGTTAAGAAGCCCCTAAATGGTTGCAAAAAGAAGTTACAAGTCATTAATTAAAGGGTAAAATGGCTATAACAACAAAGTATAGGTAAAACCTAAAGTTAAGGAAAGAATTCACTTTGAAAAGGTATAAATACACTTCAAGAAGCCTCTCATTCTTACACACACAAGTTTATTGAATATCATCTAAGTGAACAAGTGATCTATTGGAAAATATGTTACAGGGAGTTTAAGGAAGCGAAGGAAGTGAGAAGGTAAAAGTTTCAGAATTTTAGAGGAGAGAAATGGTTTTCTGTCAAACCCTAATTTGGCTAACCCCCACAGGTCAGGCTACTGATGTCCCGCAATTTGTACAGCCCTCGTCCCGCAAGGCCCTTCTAGTTGAATGATATTAGTCCAGTGGGGCTAAGGTAAATTTGGGAGGATGCTTGTACCAGGTTGTTGATTCCCAAGAAGGTATGGTATGAGATGTGATGAAACTAGGTTCTACAGAATATAAAGGTATGTTATACTATGTGTTTTGAGGCTTGCATCTTGGAAGATTTGGCACATGCTTGAGCCATTTCTTTGTGAGTTTTGGTATATTCCTTGAGGCACATCTTGAATACTTGGAATATGGTTTGTTGTATGGTATATTCTTGAGGAATATCATGAGTGATATGGCACATGTTTTATGGTATCCCTTGGTCAATGGTTTATGAATGTTGGCACATGCTTTGAGGTACATCTTGGCTACATGGTTGAGTGATGTTATGGTACCTTTGTATCTGGTTTGGTATATGTCATGGTTGTTATAGGTACATATTTTTGATGTTAGTACATGGTTGAGGTATACACTTAGTATATGGTGACATATGTATGAAGCACATTCTTTGGTGCTTGATTGAGACACATCATTTGGTACATAGTTTATGTTTGGTACATGGTACATGGTTTTGGTATATGATTGAGGTATATGGTTGATAATTGATGTTATGGTACCTACACTTGGCATATCTTATGGTACATGATTGGTGATATTGAGACACATCTTGGTGATGTTATGATGCATGGTTGATGCATGATATGGTACAGGTTTGGTACATGGTTGATGCATGATATGGTACATGGTTGATGTACATGGTATGGTACAAGTTCTAGTACATGGTTGATGTGCATGGTATGGTATAGGCTCTTGTACATGGATGATGTACATGGTATGGTGTAGTTTTGGGTACATGGTTGATATACATTGTATGGTATAGGTTCTGGTACATGGTCGATGTACATGGTATGGTACAGGTTTGGGTACATGGTTGATGTATATGGTTGATGCATGATAAATTACAGGTTGATGTGACAGAGTGACAGTGATTGGTTGATGTGACAAAGTGACAGTGACAGTTTGATGTGACAGTGATAGTGATAGGTTGATGTGATAGTGATAGAGACATGTTGAGTATCAGTGATAGTGACAGGTTGAGTATTAGTGACAGTGACAGGTTGATTATCACTGATAGTGACATGTTGATTATCAGTGACAGTTTTAGTGATAGGTTGAGTCTCCATTTATATTTTAGAGAGGAAGGAAGGGGAAAGGAAAGGGGGTTGTAACCTCCTTCCGGTTGGTGCTGGAGAACTCATGGAGTTGGAGCTTCCTTCAGGTTGGATCCTATAAATTAAGGGGTCATATCCTCCTTCTGGTTGGAGGTAAAGAACACAGGTAGCTAGATATTTCTTCAGGTTGGGGCCTATAAAATAGGGGTTTCAAGCCTCCTTCCAGTTGTATCTAGAGAATTCAGGCAGTTGTAGTTTCCTTCATGTTGGATCCTGTAAATATGGGGTTGGAGCCTCCTTCCAGTTGGTGTTGGAGAATTGGGAAGTTGGTGCTTCCTATGAATGTATTCTTGGTATATATAAGAAATCATTATGTGGTTTTCTCCCATTTGGGTTTCCACGTAAATTATGGTGTATTGTGTATCTTTGGTTGTTTATTATGCACTAATGAATGATATTGTTTATGATGTAATGATATATGAATGCATAAGTGATAAACTATTGAATATTGTTGATAAAGTTGAATTTTATATGTATTGTGATTGAAAGCGGTAAAAAGTGCTCATATTGATTCACCCCCCCCCCCTCTCAGTATTCCAATAATTGGTATCATAGCAGGTCCTTCAAGAAAATAGTTTAACCACTAGAAGGAAGATCATGGAGTATGATAAGATTGGAGTACCACAATTTGATGGTCAGAATGGTTTGAGCTATGAGATTGGAGAAACAAGATGAAAGTATTTTTAGGAGAACTAGGATATGATGTTTGGTACTCAGTTGTTACAGGATACACTGGTTCAAAGAAAATGAATATTGCATCCAAGAAGGAATTGAAGAGAAAGAAAAAAATAGTAATGGATTTCATCTTGGAAGGATTATCGAATCTGGTAAAAGACAAAGTGGGACAATGTTCATCATCCAAAGAAATTTGGGATAAGATACATAATCTATACTTTAAATAATCCCATTCTATCACAAATCTAGGCCATGCTAATCAGAATAAAGAAAATGATGAAGTTGAACGAGAAGAAAGATGATCATCATGTCAGACAGATTTAGAAGAAGAAGGATACTATGAAGCAAGAATATTGTACTTTGAGACTGCATTAATCAGTGCTTTACGTGAGCTAAATAAAGAAAGAAGGAAGAATAAGTCACTCAAGGAAGAATTGATCGAGCTAAATAAAGGGTCTCAAAACACCAACTCTGAAGAAGTCCAGTAGATGATTACAAACCTAAAATCCTAATTAGAAGAAGTTAGAAGGATTCAAGAAGCATGCAAAAGTCAGTTGGAAGAAAATAAGTTTTTGGAAGCCGAAATAGTAGCACAAGGAAAGGAAATAGAGAAGAGAGAAAATATTTTGACTAGCCATCTCAATGAAAGATATGAGGACTTAAATAATCTTGAATCAGATTTCAGTCAACGAGAAAGAAGACTTGAAGAAGGAATTGTCTCCTTGAATACCCAACTTGAAGAAGCAAAGAGAAAGGAAGAAGCCATGAAGATCCAGATGATGAAGAAATATGAAGATTGTGAGATCCTTTAAGAAGAAGTTTTCACATTAAGAGTTAACTTTTTCAATATCAACAAGAAAATTGAACAAAGAGAAAGGTCCACATAATCAGTAAATAAAGTTGAAGGGAAGTGTTACAGGTTTCTAGAAAGGAAAAATGAAGAGAAGGACAAGAGTTATGCACAAGTTATTATAGGCCCTATTAAGAAGGAAGAATGTGAGCCCTCAAAGAAGAACATTATAGAAATGAAGAAAACTCAAGAAGAATATTACAGAAGAGACAGATATCAAAGAAGACCCTCCACTTTCAGGTATCAAAGAAGATTCAATCATTGTGAAGGAAACAACAGAAGAGAAGATCATGATAAGAAAAGGCGTGAATTTAGAAGGACGACATCACAAAGAACATAATTCACTCCCAGGTATCAAAGTTTATTTTATGGTCATTGTTTTATTTGTAATAACTTTGGGAATAAAATTGTAAATTACAGAGCTTATGGAAGAAATGGTCAAGAAAGAAATGTGTGTGTGACTACATACAATACTGAATGTTACAAATTCCATAACTATGGACACATATCTTGTGATTGTAGAAGCATGATGGATACTTCTATGAAAGAGAACATTGATATCATATATAAGAATATTTCAAAAAGAAAAAAAGAACAGGTAAAGGAAGAACAGATGAATGAAGAACACCCAAAATTCATACTCTCAATATTTGTAGTATGAGATCAAGACAAATCTACAGGAAAAAAGGAAGATGTCAGAATTCAATAAGATGATGAAGACGAAGATGTCAAAATTTAGATGATAGAAGAAGAATATTACTATGCTTTAAGGAGGATTCCTCCACCTTTCTAAGCCATCTATATTGGAGACTCCCAGTAAATATGAATATTGAAGAGGGGGAGTCTAAGCAGAAACTCTACAGATCCAAGAACTATCTTTTGAGCAGTCTGAAGAGTTTGTATATTTTAGAAAGGTAGTTTCATAATGGTTTGATGACAGAAGTGCAGAATGTCATATGATAGTTTGATTGGTTGAGGAGAAGATTTTGGAACACATTCCATGTAGGTTTCAGCTGATAGTTATGAATTATATCATTGGCACACTTCTCAATCAAAGGTTCATGATTGTATAGAGGATTCCATGTATGTATTCAGGTAGAGATATATTTAGTACATATTATTCCAAACATGTAAAATTTGATTTACATATTGAGAGGACAGGTTGAGAAGAAGAATATGCAATGATCAGTTACAGCAAAGTCGGATAAGTCTTCATAAGAGTAAAGTGATTGATGAGTTAGCATCGTGTGCAGTTGTGTAGCAGAGTCATGTATAGTTTTATGACATATGGATGGAGATGAATTTATGATACACTTGGAAGGTACATAAGACATGAGTCAGAGTATATGCATAACAATGGATTAAATCATATTGATAGGTGGAATGATCCATATGGATGCTGGTGGCCTCCCACCTATTCCTGGCTCATTTTGGCAGTTTTCCAGTTTGACAATTTTTTCCTAGTTTTCGGGTCCCTGACTTTCGGGGACGTTTTAAGGCCCTGAATAGATTTTTTAAGTCTCTCCATAGTCAACCTTCAGAAAAATTCAAGTCTGGTGTAAACATGTGTATTCCTCGGATAATCCTTTCCAATGGGCTATCTTGCGCCTAAAACAGAGATCATATAAAAAAAGTTACGACCACAAGAAGTTGATGTACTAACTTACCCAAACGGAGCCTACATGACTTTTGGCACTTCATCTCCTAGGGTTAGGTTTTGGTGTCTAGTGTTTTTGACATTCCTATTTATTGTAAAAAGGCCTTCAAAGCCTCATTGTAGTCATCTTCTTACGAATGAGCATAGTTGTCACATATCTTCTCGGAGATAAGCCGCTACCATTCTAGCAAGCTTGTTTTCCGCTGCATTTTATAGTTTCAGCTTATTTCCTTATTGAATAGAAACCATTTTTATTGTATATCTGTTATTCTGTGTTAATCATATTTTGATAATAATATGTATTCATTTCATTATGCTCATAAAATATGGATCATGGAATCTGTTAGTCATTGGAAGGAAAGAAATGAAAGGCACAACAAGACAAGGGAAGAGAAACAGTCAGCAGAAACAATATCGATAGAGGAAAGTATGGTCATTGATGTCAACCTGACAAGCCATCAAGACATGAAGTCAAGTAAACTTGAATGTCTTTTATATATGTCAGTGAATCAAAAGAGGAAGTACCAATGGAAAAAGAGCACTAGAAGAGAGGAAATGACGTATATACCAGAAGCCCCACATTGATCCACATGGCATCTTGCAAAGAAGTCAAGAGGAGAGAAATTGTCAAAGAAATAGATTAGGAAAGAAAGATAATAAGCATGAAGACAGGGGGAGACATACCGATAGGGGAAGTTACCTTTTTACCCATGATGTCAAAGGGGGAGAAAGATAAATATTAGAAGCATGAAGATAGGGGGAGAATCCCCAAGGGGAGATACCCTTTTACGTTGATGTCAAAGGAGGATAGAAACATGAGGAGAGAAAGATCAGGAGCATTGGTCATAGGTGGAGTAAGAGTGTTGAAGTATGAGTGTTTCCATCAATTCCAAAGGGGGAGGTTATTGGATAGTTGGTTTTCATTAATGTCAACATATGTGATGGGTGCATTTTAAGAAGTCTACAAGAAGCCCCAGAGGTGTGGTCATGAAGCCTGAAGTTGTTTGAGGAATAAAAATATGAAGGGTAGTGTAAATGTAGGTAACACACTCATAGATGGATATTCCTCATCATGTCATTTCCAATGGTAGGTGGAATGCCACGTAGTTCCTCACGGTTGAGGAGTTATGAGGTCATGAAGTTGGAAGCCCCGAAGTATGGTTAAGAAGCCCCTAAATGGTTGCAAAAAGAAGTTACAAGTCACTAATTAAAGGGTAAAATGGTTATAAAAATAAATTATAGGTTGGCCCTAAATTTAATGAAAGAAGTCACTTTGAAAAGGTATAAATACACTTCAAGAAGCCTCTCATTATTACACACACAAGTTTATTGACATCAACAGAAAGTTTATTGACTGTTTTTTTACAGTGAGTCTGAGGTAGCGAAGGAAGTGTGAAGGAGAAAGTTTCAGGATTGAAGAGGAGAGTGAGGGTTTTCTTTGAAACCATAATATGGCTTACCCTCGTGGGTCAGGCTACTAGTGTCCTGCGAGGCACCCTCATGGGTTGCATGGCCCTCGTCTCGCGAGGCCTCTCTAGTTGACTGATCTTAGTTCCACGAGGCTAAGGAAAATTTGGGAGGATCCTTGTATCAAGGTTTTTATGCCCAGGAATGTATGGTCTTAGATGTGATGCAGCCAGATTCTATAGAATATAAAGATATGTTATTCTATGTGTTTTTAGGATTGCATCTTGGAAGGTTTGGCACATACTTGAGGCATGTCTTTGTGAGTTTTGGTATATGTCTTGAGGCACATCTTGGATACTTGGAATATGGTTTGTTGTATGGTATATTCTCATGAGTGATATGGCACATGTTTGATGGTATATCTTGGTACATGGTTTATGAATGTTAGCACGTGCTTGAGGCACATAGATTGAGGTACATATTGGCTACATGGTTGAGTGATATTATATTAACTTTGTATTTGGTTTGGTATATGCCATGGTTGTTATAGGCACATATTTGTGATTTGGTACATGGTTTAGGTATACACTTAGTATGTAGTGGGATATGTATGAGGCACATCATTTGGTACATAGTTGATTCTTGGTACATGGTACATGGTTTTGGTATATGATTGACGTATATAGTTGATCATTGATGTTATGGTACCTACACTTGGCATATATTATGGTACATGATTGGTGATATTGAGACACATCTTGGTGATGTTATGATGCACGGTTGATGCATGATATGGTACAAGTTTGGTACATGTTTGATGCATGATATGGTACATGGTTGATGTACATGGTATGATACAAGTTCTTGTACATGGTATGGTATAGGTTTTGGTACATGGTTGATCTACATGATATGGTATAGGTTTTGGTATATGGTTGATGTACATGGTATGGTATAGGTTTTGGTACATGGTTGATGCATGATCAGGTACAAGTGGATGTAACAGAGTGATAGTTATTGGTTAATGTGATAGAGTGACAATGACAGGTTGATGTGACAATGACAATGATAGGTTGATGTGACAGTGACAGTGACAGGTTGAGTATCAATGAAAGTGACAGGTTGATTATCAATGACATTGATAGGTTAATTATCAGTTACAGTTTCAGTGACAGTTTGAGTCTCAATTTATATTTCAAGGAGGAATGAAGGGGAAAGGAAAGGGGGTTGTAAACTCCTTCTGGTTGGTGTCATATAATTGAGGGAGTTGGAGCTTCCTTCAGGTTGGAGCCTGTAAATCAGGGGGTCGTATCCTCATTATAGTTGAATCCATAGAACATAGGGAGTTGGAGCGTACTTAAGGTTGGATCCTATAAACTAGGGGGTTGGAGCCTCCTTCCAATTGTAGCTAGAGAATTCAGGGAGTTGTAGCTTCCTTTAGGTTGGAGCCTATAAATAGGGGTTTGGATCCTCCTTCTAGTTGGTGTTGGAGAATTGGAAAGTTGGTTCTTCCTATGAATGTATTCTTGATATATATATAAGAAATCATTATGTGGTTTTCTCCCATTTGGGTTTCCACCTAAATTATGGTGTATTGTGTATATGTGGTTGTTTATTATGCAACGATGAATGATATTGTTTATGATGAAATGATATATTGAATGCATAAGTGATAAAATATTGAATACTACTGATAAATTTGAATTTTATATATGTTGTGATTGAAAGTGGTAAAAGTGCTCATATTGATTCACCCCCCTCTTAGTATTCCAACATAACCCACTTATAAACCTTTCGATTTTGAATTTTTCATCCTTTATGAGGTCAACATAATTTAGTAATTCAAAGAACCTTTTATCATATTCATACATCATCATGCTTCCCAACTTGATTTCAAGGAACTATTTCATCCTCCTTTCAGAGTAATTCTTGAACAAATATTTCTCTTTGAAATATCCTTTGAACTACCTTCATGAGATCCTCTTCTCATGAAGGTTCTTGGCTTGATTAATCTGATCCCACCACATGGTTTCCTTTCACTGCAAGTGGTAGATTGCAATTATATCTTCTACCATTGAGGGGTAATCATGCGTTTGGGAATATTTCTTCATTTCCAATAACCAAGCCTTGGCCACTTCTCCTTTCTTGTGCTCACCATTGAAATTTGGTGGTTTAATTTTCCTGATTTCACCTTGCAATATGTTTACCTCGGGACTTCTTCTCTGCCTCCTAATAGGATACACACTTTGGTTTCTTCCTATACTCTAACTTGCATGAGTCTTGTTATCGTAGGATTTGTACTTGTACAAATCCCCACCACAAGTCCTCAAATCTTGTGTAACTACAAAAGATCCTACCAATGTAACCTTAGTAATAAATTTCCATGTTTTAGTGATGGAAGAGGTACACCAGAAGGGAGGCTTCCCTAATGACCTCAAGGGGTCAAATTATCAAGTATAGTATCCAATCCTACTACCCCCTCTCTTGATCACCAAGTAAAAGGTCTAGGTCAAGGAAGATAAGAGGTATAAGGTTGATTGAGTACCTTCCTGAAACAAGAAAACTTTATAGCATGTATATGATTATTTCCAAGTTCAAACAAGGAATAAATGTCTCTTAAATACACTAAACATGGAAATTTGTTATGGTTGTTATAAATTTGAAGCAATTAATAGTGGTACAACAACAGTAAATAAATTTTAACAACATCAACAAATATTGATGAGAAATACAATGATTTATAAGGAAAACTTAGCACAAATCCACTAGAACAATACTCAATTGTTATATGCAATTTCAGAATGAGTTAGGACACCAACCAATGAGTGTATGCAGCAAATAAAAGAGGTACTGGGTGGTTGTAGAAAATTTTTGAAATAGCAGCAAGTTTACTAACAAATTAGTAAGTGTTAGTGTTAGCAATGTTAGTAGAGAGATTAAGAGAGTTGAAAGAAAGTGTTTGTTGATCAATTTCACCACAAGAGAGCTATGTAACCAGTGTCTTAGGGCTATGGAGACTTTATAACATCAAATTCAACAAAACTTGAAGATTAAACTTGTAGAAACCAAGAGGTATGTTTTAAACTCTAAGGTGTTATCACATTAGGGCCTTAGGGTTTAAACCTTAAAGAGAAGGATTGCTAGAGTGAAAGAAAATTTGGGCTCTAACAAACTTTTCTCCCTTATTGATGCTTCAAATAGGTTAAAATCAAATGTCTAGGGATAAAATCCTAAAGTGATAGAACTTTATGGATTTAGGAGTCTAACCCTAGCAAGGATTCCTTCACAAATTTTGGACAAAATTAACCTAGTGAGAGGAGGAAGCAATTATGCTCCTCTCTTAGGGTTTCACCAAGCAATATGTCTAGCATGACTAGAAAAATTCACCATGAACAATAATAGCATAAATATGAATTGCAGAAATTTAATTACTATAGCCAAAATATCATGAGATAAAAATCTTAATTGCATAAATTCCTCTCTAAAATCAGCAAAGGCACTCCACAATTAATCCTCCAAGCATAGTGCATGAGAAAAAAAGAGCTAGTATCCCAAATAGGGAAAAAAAATTAGAATTATTCTCTCTCAAAGGAGAGTTGTTATGATAAAAAATGAAATGTGAGGGTGGAATTTTTATATGAGGCCACCCTAAACCGATTTGTCCACATAAATTTGTTAACTACAAATTAGAAGAGGGTTGACCCCTTCATTTTCCTATACAATATGCAAAAATGAAAAATACATAAAGCAGATCCCTTAAAAAGGGTGACATCATGCCCGAGAAGGGTGATGTAGGGCTGAAAATGTGATGTCAAGCCTCAAGGAGTGGAATGTTGGGCCTCCAAAGGCCATGTGTCATGATCCAATGTAAAAAGTTACCATGCAAGGTGTCTTCTCAAGTCAAACCACTTCTGGAATGACACCATCCATCAAACTCTAACCTCCAAGGTGATTTCAAGGGCTAGATAGTGGCATCATAGGTCTCCAAAGGCCACATCCTAGTGAAAGAGGGGTGAAATATGATCCTCCATTGATGTCATAATGCCTCCAAAGGCAATGTCCTCCATCCTTCGTGCATAATGGTTTTGGGTGCCCTTCCCAACTTGTGGGATTTCTACCCATGTATGTGAAATATGACCAGCTTGCTCAAAAAAAATATCAATCATCCATCATCCAAGGTCCCAAGCATGTTAGATCCACTATTTGAGGGTGTTGAATCACTGGATGACTCGCTTCTCTCCATCACACATGCGAAATCCTACAATAAGGAACAACATCCTGAGCACAACCCAAGATGTCCCTCAAAGAGCCATGTCAAGGACATTCAAAACAAAGAAGAATATAATACAAAGTAAACCACTATCCATAATACATGTTAGTCCTTAAATCATGCAAAGTAAGTTGATGCCTAAGATGCAAGCCATGTAAACAATTCACCCTAGTATCCCCTTCAAGTATCACCCAATCCCAAGACCTTGTGAGGGTTACCAAGTTTAAGTATGGGAGGGCCTTCATCTATCCCTATTAGGTGTGCCACCTAGACAATAAATAAATAACCCATGTAGAGAGATAGGTCCTAAGAGTGACAAGGGAAAGTAAAAACCCATCAAGAGTAAGTGTGAAGACGTTATCGTTTAAGGATTCCTTAATGGTTTATGGTGTCCATCTCTATGAGATATTTTGTTGAGGGTGTGCTTTCTCTTGAGTTACCCAATATTTGTGTGCCACATTTTCCAAACCCCTTTATTAGCCATATTTCTAATCCCTTCTTTCATTTATAATTTTTAAATTTGAGGGTCCCCTTTAGAGGTTTTCCAAGATTTAGCATTACCTTTTTCGGACCGAGGTGAGCACTAAATGAGTAGAGCTCAATTTGGACTGGATTTTGGTGTTCCTTATTTAATATGCTCACTATATTTTTATCATCATTTTATTATTATTTAATAGCAGTTGTAATCTATCGTTGGTTCGTCAACCCCTTTCTCATGAGAGTATGGGTCATAGCCTAAGTTTAGGATATATGAAAGGCTTTATGATGGAAAATATTAAGTATGGTCAAGAGAGAAATGTTACCCTTGGGAGGGCCCCCCAGTATTACCCCTTTTCCCTAGGTGATGAAAACATGGGACCAAGGAACAGAAGTTGACCACCAAGGTAAAACAAGGAAACCAAGACAATTTCTCAAGCAAGTGATCCACTATCCAACTTCAACCAATAATCCTTGTCTACATGCCTAATAAATTAAACACAACACCTTGCATGAAAAAAGGACTAACCATACCTCATGGTGAAATTGGCTTACCATGCCCCATACCCTGGGTTTCTTAAATGTGATGAGCCTTGGTTGATTTATTCTGGGAAGAAAATCAGGGGGGTGGTTGGGCTGTCGTTAGTGGACATGTTTATCATCATCATCATGGTGTAAATCATGTTCTCCATTGCGGGCCTCAAGACATGATCTCCTCCAGTTACTCGTAGGTTGGGGGGTAACATTTGGCTCCAACATGGAGACATGTGCTCATTGTAGCTTGCATGAGAACGTCAACATCTTTGGTTGTCCAAGACCTACAATCATGCACCCACTTCAACCAACAAAACACTTTAGAAGTATTTTTCGGTGGATGTTATCCACCAACTGTCAGTGATAATACAAAACCATACTGGAAAAAAAATTGTCCTTATCTATGAAATGAAAAATAAAAATATTCAAATGCAACTTCCTAATATGTATTTAGAATGAGAATGAAACATGTATATATGAAAATTCAAAAATACACTAGTATAATATGCATGATGCAAAAATGAAATGAAAAGTGCAAATGCCTAACCTACCTACCCTGACCTATGCTAGTAGAAATTCTAGGTATAATGATATAACTAGTAAAACCATCCTAGAATTGTATCAAAACATATACCCTTGTGCTTCATCATAGACCAGAATAAATATAGATCAAGAACAAAAATAACATGAGTTAGAGTGGTCATTATATCATAACTAATCATAAAATTGAACTCATGGATTAGGAGGGAGGGACAAAATCATGTAAAGAAGTGTCACCACAACCCTGCCCTATCCATCCCAAGAGAAGGAAAAAAGAATCAGATAAAGGAAATTCTTCATCCTCATCTAGACAGCTATCACCCAAAGATCAAGAAGAAGGGATGAAAAGGAACCTATGGGAAACTATAAGGTTGTCCATGGAAGAAGAAAGAGAAAAGCAATGGATCAAACCAGACCTAGACAAAAAAACAATCTCCCAACCCAAGGATTTTTGGTCATATGTATGAAACCAAAATCCCTCACGACAAGCCATAGGTTGAAAACAAATATGTCCTACAGGAAAGTGACTATCATGATAAAAATTCCCAACCATATATATAGTGGAATATAAAGGTGAAAGAAGAGGAGGTTGGAAACTCTCGTCACAAACATCATGCTCTAGGAAAACCATGTCCTCACCCTCATCAAAATTAGAGCACAATGGTGGTTGAAAATTTTCTTTGTAGAATAAATCCAAGTGCTCAGAAGAATAAGTATCAAACCCCCCTAGGATCATGAGAACATAGTGATAATTCATCCCTAGGTGGTTGGAACAAGTGTGTAATAATGTCATCTTCGTGTTTCCAAACATCTGAATTAGTAGCAGTCATGTATTGTTGTTCCAATGGAAACAATTGAAAATGACCTTCAATATCATAAATGGGATCTCCATTAAAGCCATGATACGTCATATCCCATGTCTGCCTCCCAACATGTATAAACTTGTCAATATTTTCAATAACATCATCACTTTCAATATAGCATGAAGGGTCTCAAGTATCCAAGGGTTCCTCTATCACTTATTCACTTTCTGAATCATAGAATAGAGCATTATAAAATTCTTGGAAAGAAGTAAAACTTACCGTGTTCTTTCTTTCATGTTCAAGAGGGACGCTAACTTGGATGACCTCATCAAATGGAGGAGAAAATATCAGGGATTTGTCTTCATGAGGAGCCTCTTCATGGATCAGGTCTTCAACATGGTGTGTTTCATCAAATTGTTCTTCTTCGGCATGTTTTCAAGGAAAATCATGTTCTTCTCGATAATATTTCTCATGATTCACCTCTCTCGGATCTCGTTCTTCAATCAAGTCTTCGTTGTCTTCAACAAAATAATGAGGAAATTATTTATCCTCTTCAAGGGTTTGGTAACCCTCTTCACAGGATTCTTCCTCACCCTCCTTCCTTGGAGATGCATGATCTTCAAGGCTCTCATCCAAGGAATTCTCAAGATATGGAGGTTCTTTTTTAATAAATTCTTCATCACTTGCTTGTTTGTTTGGAGGGGGAACTTCATCAAGGTTTATATCTTCTAAATCATCCCATTCTTCTCCATCTATGTTCAACTCCAATATCTTGGATAAAACCTATTGTCTCTTGAGATGTTTTAGGTTGTTAGTGGAATGATGTTGAGGCATCATGGGAGCTAATACTTGAGATGAGATTTAAATCCATGCTTTTAACAGCAGAAATTATGAAAAAATGTGGGCAAGTTTTTCTCTCTCTCTTATAAAAATCTCGACCCTCAAGCAATCCCATACCATAAATTAAAACATTCATCCCCAAGAGGCATTTTTCCATAAGTTCTTCTAACAATTAGATTTTAAAGGTGGTGAGTGATGGATTTAAAAGAAATACATGATAAACATGTGAGGTAGATTTAAGGTGAATCTCACAATTTATGGAAAGAACAACATGATGAGAAATTAGGAATTCAACACTTCTAACAGTTGTATCAGATCATTAAATCATGCAGCAATCAATAAACATTTTCATACATTTAAATCCATGGAGGTACCCTCTGCATATCATTAAACACATGAAAAAATGACAAGTGGTCATACATTCATAGGAAATCACTTCAGTATCATAAGTTATACAACACACAGTTACACTGAACATGTCATAAAACTTGTTGCTCGAGATTTTATTAATGGTGATCATATAGAAGAGCTCAAAAATGGGATGGTGGATTTACAGGAACACGTGCACAAAAAGAAGCACATACTGAAGTATAACATAGGGGATGAATCTATTAAATCCTACATCCTTAAAAATATGTTTGTATCTAAGGGGATCTTGTTCAAAAAGTTTCGGTATAAGATACTCTTAAATTCCCCAAAGTGTCGACCTGGAAAATGAGCTCCTTACGTTTATTTATAGGTTCTTTGTCGTAGGAAAAACATCTTCTAAAAATAATAGTGCTTATTGGATATGAATACATATTTTCATAATATTGATACCACCTTTGGGTTCTTAACTCATTCCATCTTGTCAACTGATATTTTCAGATTTCGTGAGTTAAAAGGAAAATATTTTTACCCTCAAAGTTGGCATGATGATGTTGTTGGGGTCATGTTCTTCTTGTCCAATTGAGCCTCTAAGTGAATCTGTTTGGATGATTCAATTGGGTTCGAATATGTAATTTTGGACCTACTCAACCATGGAATGATTTGGGTCCATGGTTGGTTGGAAGAACATCCAATGTCTTCCTCTTAGTCCCCACCAATCATCCATGTAGAACATCATTGACCAACCCTTCGAATCTCCTACCTCAAACTACTATGTCAAGTTGACCAATTGATGCAACTGCATCTTAGGATAGATTCTTGAATGCCCTTATATCTTTGAAATAGAGAAAATGATACCAAACAAGGGAATTATTCTCTTGACGAAATGTAGAACACAATCTCCCCACATCTGTAGCCATGAGGATTCATAATCCACTCCTGAGAAGAGGGATTGTGCATGTGAATCATCATGTAAAACACTTGTCATCGGACTAATTCACCTTTATAAATAAAATTACTCACATATTGGTTACACATGATCCCCATGGTTCTCCCTTAATATCTTAACATGTGTCTATGCGTAAAACTAACAAGAGGTAACAATTTCTCCACACTTGGAATGATCTATTGAGATCTTGGGTTTGCGTGAGTGGACATGTCGAGGCAATGATTACTTTCCTTTGTCAGTTGTAGGCAGTGGAATGATGATGAACGAAAGAATGTGAATGTGATGTTGGATATCTTGTTATGCATCACATCTTTTCCAACTGATTTGGTACACTGCTAGTGAATCCTCCACTTGCCTGAGATATTCTCCCTCGTTCCCATGTTTGGAATGCACATCCTCTTCCCAATGGTTTTATCATTTTGAAATTTTAGGCGAATGTGAAAAAAAATTAGATGATGTCATGTTGACATCATCATGGGCCCATGGACATGGGGCAGCTTCAGATCGGTCCATGCCATAATTGAAGTGTCCTTTGAGACTTGGCCTATGTGTATCTATGTGAGGCATGGTGACTAGTGTCTTAGTGGGGTCCTCTTTGTACAGGTAGTCATCTTTGACGGGTCCAAAATATGCATCATTGATGTTTCAATCCTTCATCAACTTCCTCAATGTTCGAGTCTCCTGATGTGTTGGATCTAGGTGGCACTTCATGGACAGACAAATATGTACTAAGTTGTAATATATGCATCCTGGCGAGACTAGAATACCATTGTTGTGACCCTAGGGGAGTGGTTTTACTTTATGTATCCTACCATGCGACACCATCCACCCTTCGCCATGTATCTCTTCAAAACTATCATCGCACCCCAATCTCATGCTATATCTTGAGCATATTTCTAATGCAACATGCATCCTTAGTCATTGACCAGGCTCGCTTTCTTTGGTGGATGATCATGCCCACATATTCATCAATTCTTTATCCTTAAGGCTTAGTCTTATGATATAATCCTCTTTGGAAAGGGGCTTAATCCTATTCAAAGTTTGTTAATTTTCTTTGTGCTACTGATAAGCACCCATGCACTTGGAACTTAGCCTTGGGCCCTTAGGGCTTCATTTTCATTGTTAAATTTTTTGATCTCTTGATCATATGCTTTCCATTCTCGACCTATAGGCTTCATAATTTCATCGTTATCCTCCTTTTTGTAGGTTTCACACTCATGATATTGATCATTGTGTGCACTAATGACTCGACCAAATCTAGTTCTAACATCGACTCCGGCAGGGGAAACATACCCCTGTGGTCTATTGAGAACTGTAGACCAAGTGCCTTATCCTATTGGGTTGTGGAGTTGTTGAGTAAAAGAAATGAAATCTCTCCTCACAACATTTTTTTGAATCTTTTTTGGCTAAGAAAATATAGGAGGGATTATCACCCTATTTTATAGCCTTATTGCAAGTTCAATTAACCTTCAAGTTATTCCACTTAAATACCAATTGTTGTTTTAAATTTATTTATCAAATGCAAACTGAAATAAAGAAATCTGATTTTTTTATATAAAAATTTAAACAAGAAGCAAAATCACATAATCTGATAGAAATAAAAGAGGCCAAGAGAGTTTCAAAACCATCAATTATTTTTTTCATTCATTTTGTAACATCCAATACACTTACCATACTTTCAAAGTATGGACCAGATGAAAGTCTAGCAACCTAAAGTAACATACACATAGGCCATTGGTTCCTTCAAATTAGACCAAGAATGATAAGCTAACAACCACAGCTTGCACTTTGTTATGACTCTGCACAAGAATCTTATTTAGTACTGAGAAACTAATCCAGAAACCAAAATAAGTCTTGAGACTATCAAACATACAATCAACATGGAAGCATATCAGAATTTAATGCCTCTCGGTCCCAGCTTTTCGTCACCTTCAACAGACCCTGTTATCACAAGATGTGTTTTAGCTTAGAAACCAAAGATGAATGAAGTAGTAATGAAATCCCACTTGGAAGTAAGAGAAGACCTTATCAGACCAATGTGTTCTCCCTCACCTGCCATGACTGCCTCTGTTGAAAAAGATCATTCTAACACACATTCACAAACATCATAACCAGAGCATCATTAATCCATCATCTAAATTTTTTGAAAAACAATAATTTAGACCTGGCTCTATATACCATAATACATATGCAAGCACTCACTATGCATTTCATGTTCTAGAGTTAATAATCACTTAGAATGGGGAATTAGAAGGGTTTTCAGGATTCCATGATTGGGCTTATAATGAGCAGAAAATGGTAAGTATGGTAAGGGAAATGTAATATGGGTTGTTCATTTACCATAACTAGCTCTATCAAATCATTACACTCACATGAACATATTTGGGTATAGAACAAAGAAGACATCAAACCAACTGAACACTTATTCAAACTCAAATAATTCTGCTATGAGACACTTCATACAACTGCAACCAAGCATGGGAATGAAACAGGTACTTGGGATAGTGAAAAGGGATTGTAATGAACGAAAAATGTTAAGTATGACGGGAATAAAAAATAGGCATGCTTTTATTACAATTGTCTTAATCATTATTCACCTTTTATGACCCCAACAAGTAGAATTATAATAACCATACAACCATAGTGTTCAATCCATAAGGTCGATCTCATTTAATTATCCTTTCATCAAATTATTCTTTCAAAAAAAGTATTACAATAGTTCGATTATTTCCATACTTCATTCATGAAATACTCTCAATCACACTTCTAGTGTCATATATTATTCACAAAAAATCCATGTATTCACCCATATCCACCTTTATTAGATCATAGTATATTACTGCCCAACATTGTATGTAAAATTCCATGTAAATGATGCCCAGGATATCAATAAGGAATCGAAACATCAATCAAACAAGCTCCCATGTATTGAAATCATCAAATCTCATTCAAATGCACACAGGTTTTGTTAAGAACCAAACATCAATATAGCATAGAAAAACCTTAGGAAAAGTACTCAACGCCTTGAAAAAGAGATAATTTCAGATAATAAGCCTCTTCAAGGGGGAAACCTCCTTTTACCCCACTTAAAAGTTCAAGTACAAGATGATTCAAAATGAAAATGTCTCCTTGGTATATATAGGAGACTAGGAGGTATAATTACAACTAATGGCCTAAATCCGACATAAATAAAATAACATTACT
>ML776684.1:1187531-1208128 GCA_009831015.1 Picea engelmannii | reverse complement strand
ATATATATATATATATATATATATATATATATATATATATATATATATATATATATATATATATATATATATCAGCCCATCAGGCCATCCGAATGTTTACATACAAAAAATACATCTGCCTGCAGGCCAGTGCCACATCTCGGTACAAAAATCGGCTCACCAGCCTATATACAAAACAAAAAGGTATACAATATACATCCATCAGGGTGCCTCTATCGCACCCCTAGCTACTCCTCCCTCAGGTGGAGGTGGTGGCCCACCCCCACCTGCCCCAGGTGGTGGTGGTGGAACACCTGCAGGACCCTCCTGCCCCGGCGGCAAGCGTCCCCTAGTCATCGCAGCGAGCACAGCTGCTCGTCGCACTATACCCCGCCATGGTGGAGGTAACCCTATGCACTACTCCAGGAACCCCTCATCCTGGATGCGGATCCACATGCCCTTAGGCATGTCCTACAACACTGTCTCCAGATGACGGTGTATATCATCAAAATCTACTCTGGCTGTCGCCGGAGGAGCATGAGATGGACCCGCACTAGGGTCATCGAATCAATGCCTCCTCGTCGCCCTCTCGGGCTCTGCTAGACACCCCGTGGCCTCATCCCACCGGCGTCTCTC
The DNA here is from genome assembly GCA_009831015.1 of Picea engelmannii. Lineage (NCBI taxonomy): Eukaryota > Viridiplantae > Streptophyta > Pinopsida > Pinales > Pinaceae > Picea > Picea engelmannii. The sequence goes on along the minus strand of ML776684.1, from coordinate 1,207,513 downwards.
CCCACGTGGCAGTCTCTCCAAGTCTCGTTGAACTATCGCTCTATGCAACTCCACCTCGCGCCTGCGAGGTGCCACATCTGCACATGCACCAAACAACAAACAACAGATCGTATCAGTGTCTATAAATCATACATATAGACTGATATCTCAAAAACACAACATAAATCAAAAACATAAACAAACTCAGCATACCTCGATGATCAAAAACCTCCCTAGGAGGCAACACCATGTTCGGGTCCCCCCAGAAGTCCACCCCAGCATAGGGGTACTAAAGTATGACCTGCGGCATCTGCCGCCATATCTGCACCACCTGCGCCGTAAAATAATGTCCACCCTCGCCACCACTGTGGTGAACCAAAACTACAGATCACCACCTCAAGCATGGCCCTCGTGCCCCTGGCACCTCAAGTAGAACCCTAGGGCGCAGCATCGGCACCCTCTCCAAGAACCAGGCTACTAGGATCGAGTCGAAAGAAAACTCTCCGGTACCTGTGGACCGACAGCGGTCCAACTGCGTGATCATCCATGCATGTAGCGTAATCCCCCATGCAAAGCGCTCACGACCCACCACCACCCTCTCCATCACCAGCAGCTGGCCACCACTAATCCGTTGGGTTTCCAGTGACCCATACACGTGAACAATCATCGCCGCTATGCAGCGATGAGCCAGGGAATCTAGACCACTAATACTCACTACATTCCCAGACATGTAGTTCTCGCCTAAGAAATATCGCTCGGCGATCTCCCGCAGGTGTGTGTCCCTCGGCATCACAGGCTCTTCCGACAGTGGTGTTCCCCGGAAGGGGAGCCCAGTCAAAAAATATATATCCTCCACCGTAGTGAAGGGGATCTGCTCTCTTCGCACGAGGAAGCAATGCAGATCTGGACTCCACATCTGGAGCAGGAACTGGAGTAAGTACTCCTGTGCCCGTATCAACGGGCACTCAAAAAACTTTAGCAACCCATAGGTTGCTAAAGTCGCTCGCACTGCAGGCCTTGCATTGGCCACAGCATCCCGCAACTGCCACCAGTCTCGCGCATGCCACCGAACGTCCATAATCACTGCTGGCTATCTGCACACAACACAGAGTCCTATATCATCTTATGCAACCATCCAATGCATCAAAAAGACTCATTTTTTACCCTTCAACCTTGCCTATGAGGCGTGGTTTTACCACCCACAGGCACGCACACATGCGCACCTGTTCACTATATAGGAGCGCACGTATGCGTGCCTGTTTTACTCACAGGTGCGCTCGTGAGCGCGCCTGTTCACCATACAGGCGCACGCTAATGCGCTCTTGTCAAACTCATAGGTGCGCCCTAGAGCGCGCCTATTCACTCCACAGGCGCGCACTAATGCGCGCCTGTCCACCTCACAGGCGCGCCCCTAGGGCGCGCCTTAAATTCCCCCTCACGCACATCAATGCATGTTTATTCAATGGATAGGCACGCACGTATGCGCACCTTCCACTGAATCTCCCACGCATGTGGGCCCACATCCTACCAAAAAACTGTTCAAAACCCCTGTACGGCCCCCCGTACCTACCCTGCCCAAAAATTGAAAACCTATTTCTATGCAGGATGATCAGACCACTAACCTGAGACTCGCACACCGTCGATCGGATACCTCATGCTCCCTGAAACTCCAAATCTCCTCTGCAATCTGCTCGTCCAGTCACTGTTGCAGCAGGTACAAATGAGGTGGCAATGTGGGCCCTACAGCTATATATAGGCCTTTTTCCAAACTTCCACTCAACATTCCGGGAGCCCAAGGTGTCCATTTTTCAAACCGTCTTCAGCCATGGGATCAGCATCCCACCGCCTACATCACGGTCGTCCCTGGGTCACTTTTCATCCTAGGCCCCTGGGGTGCCTTTTTTCCATATCATGGCCAGGTACGCACGTGCATAGTCACATTTTTCAAATACATGATCATCTCTTTGATTCTCTTCAGATATGGTTCACTTTGGGTATTTGGTTGTTCTGTGTGCAGGTACTTAATCATCGGTCACCGATATCATCCCTTCAGGTATATATATTCAGCATTGGCATGTAGTCTCCCCCGTTGTATTAAATTTCCATTTCCAGTCACACCCTTTGATATTTACCTTTAGGATCATCATCCCCGGCTCTGCAGTACTCACACCTCCATTTGCATCATCGGTACTGTAACCCGGTAGCATTCTCACCCACATGAGTTGTCCCATTCATAGCACCTTTTAGCACTTTCTGACACTCATGTTCTTCTTCATTACCCTTTAGGGATGGGAGTCCTGATAGTCTTTCATCATGTTGCAGATCAACCACATACTTCTTCTCCTCATTTTGCTAGCTTCCCATATGGACTCCCAAATCATCTCTTTATGGTTCTATTCCTTTTACCTACACCTCCGCAGGATCATGAACCCTCCATTTCATCCACCATCAGTTTGCCCATCTGCGAACCCATCTTCATTTCACCTACCTCATACAAAAACTCACCAATGGGGCCCCCACCCTTCATCTGTTTTCCAAGAAATTTTTGCCCTCCCTGGGGCACTCATTTCACACTGGGGCACCCGTTTCTGTATTTGTACATTTTTCCCAAGATTATTCATTATTTATTGTACAAACACCTTTATTTTTAGTCATTTCCTTTTTGTCGTCACTGTTGGCGACTTGCTTCCTTTTTGGCCACACGCAACCCATGTCCCCCTTGGTTGGAGCATTGCTTCTCATTTTCCCTTGCCGACATCGGCCATATCTTCAGAGTACTCCACAGGTCACTTGCCTCTACCCTCTGAATTTGTTCACCTTGTCCCGCCTCTGGCACAACTTATCCTTGGTCTTGGCATCCCCCTGACACTAGACCTTGTCACATGGTTGCGGCCATGCATTATATCATACACCCTCCAACCAAGGGCAGTCTTGAGTCTTCCCACTTCTTGACTTTGTCCATGTACCTCTGCCACTTTCTCACCTCAGTAGATTCCAGGAAGCCCTTTGCTTCTGGGAGTCGCGTTCCCCTTTTTTTGTCGACATCAGCACAATTTTCCAGAAGGGCGACAGTATCTTGATTCTCATTTTCATTTCAATGAGAGATCTCGGACGGCACAGCGTGAAACACCATTGCTCCCTGATGTCATTGACCCCCATAACATTCAACGCCAACACTTTCTCATGTTACGGTGGGTCTTACTTTGCAACTATTGCAGTTATTATTATCATTTGCCGAAGACCTCTTAACTCGGTCAGGCCATCAATGCCCACACCATCGTCGCTGCTTATTACCGCGATCATTGCCTATTGTTCAGAGTATGTTCCTTTGCAAAATTGTCTTATGCCTTTATCGTTACCACCCCCGAGGGCACTGCAGTTGTCTACACCAACATTTCCATCATCTTTTTTCAGAGTTACATAACACGAGCATGGGGCATGCCCACCTCGTTTGTACACAATTGTATATTGTTACGTACCTTATGGAAGGTCGGGTTCTATCGGTTCCTTTCTTCTCCAAAGGATTGCTCTACACGGTCCCACTCTTGCTATCTCTTACCACAAAATTCTCAGTAGAAGAAACATTGATGGATTTCGGCTATACGTCTGCTCCTAACCTCATCCATCAGGGGGCATCTGTTATCACTGAAATTTTGTCCGCACATGGTGACAAGAACTCAGCATCGTCAAAACAGGAATGAAGTCATTCAGGGCACTGGATTAATTTCACAGCATTGCAAAAGGGTCAAAAACTATACAAAGTAACCAAAAATTGAAGGGCGCTTTACAGAATCTGGGTGCGCGCGCATATGCGCGGAACAACAACGTACCATTAGCGCATATGCGCATGATGCACGGTTGTTGGCGCAAAAACCCGTGCACCTGCTAAACAGTGCATTTATTGAAATTGGTCGGCCTCCCAACCACTAATGGATCATCTCCCAAGCCGATTTGACATCAAATCTGAGCTGAATCCACATGGTAGGCTGGTCAAAGACCTAATTGAGCCCTAAAGAGCCCCTTTTCACACCTCAAAGGAGTTACATAATCACCCAATGCTATGCTATAAAAAGCCATGAAGAAACATCATTTTCTCAAGGAATTTCATGTAATGTTATACTACTTAGATTGTTTTAAGGACTCACTCCTTGACAATAACACATTAGCACCATTTCATTGAGCCATTCACCTCTCCATTGAGTGAATGTGCTTGGAGTTCTTTCACCATCATTCTCATTTTCTTATTGTAAGGAGAGAAAGTTTGTGAGGGCCTCAAGAGCCTTCCTTTGGAGGAAGAAGGAACCACAGTTCCCTTTCTTCATTTTTCTTTGGATTTCATCAATTGATCAGCCTAAAAACATTGGTGATATTGGTCTTTTGTGTTTGTTATTTCTTTTTCCATATGCTCATAGTTTTAGTTTGTTTTTATTTAATTCTTGTTCATAGTTTTGTTTTTATTTCTCTAACCCTTTCCTCTACAGTTTTCATGCCCAGCAAGACCCAACTGGGCATGTAAGCACCCTTTAATTTCTCACCAAGTGACGAATTGGGTGCAAACACTCATCTTGTGCATTTTTAAGAGGGACAACTTTGGTCCACTTGGTAAAGTAGTATGTTGTTGTTAGGATAAATACATTCCCTGCAGAAGATGGGGGGTTAATAGGGCTGATAAAGTCTAATCCCCATTTAGCAAATGGGAAATCAGGTAAAAGTGGTTGTAAAGGCATAGCAAAAAACTGTTCACTGCCATAAAAAATTTGACACTTTTCACAAGCCTGAACAAACTTGAAATAATTTTGAAACATCAAGGGCCAAAAATAACCAGCTCTGATGATCTTGAAATTTGTAGCTTTTGTTGTAAAATGGCCACCAATATGAAGGTTAGAATCTATTTATCCATGAAATTCATTCAAAACTTTTTGGGTTTCTTTATCATCAATACATCTTAACAAAAACCCATCATCATATCTATGAAAAATAATATTTCTCGAGATGAGGAACATTGGGGATATCAAGCGTAGTCTTCTATGACGATGTGAATCTAAATGATCTAGTGAAATTCTAATGTAAGAGATAATAAATGATATCCTTGTACCAAGGATGATCAACAAGATATATATCAAGAGTTTCCAAGTAAAACAGTGCTGACAGAGCGTTCTCATCTTCCTCAAGAGAATCACTTGGTTTAGGATGTTGAGCCAAGTGAAGAGTTAAATCATGTCCCTTAATTGCATTGGTTGTAGTAATCGTTAAATCGTGTTCTTGAATTTTGGAAAGACAATGTGCAAGTTTTCCTGACATATGAATTTGTGTAAGAAGAAACTTTATTTCAGGCAAAGGGACTCTTACATGTGTTTTCTTGCCTAAAATAAAATGTATGAACTTTCCTATATCTTTTACCAAGGTGAAAGTGTGTTTTTCAATCAAGGTATATTTCACCTCATGATCTCACAAACTTTGACACATATATGCTATAGGATTTTCTTGATTTTGGTCAACTTGTAGAAGGATGGCATAGGTTGCCTCTTATGTGGCATTGGTATAGATGATGAAGTATTTACTAAAATCATCCTTGGCTAAGACTGGTGCAAATATTATTTCCTTCTTGATTCCTATAAAAAATGTATACCTCATCAATCCAAGAGAAGGTTCTATCCTGCTTCAAAAAATTATGAATAGGATTAACCATCACGACAAAGTTGGGAACAAACCTCCTAAGTGTAACAGCCTAATATTTCTAAACATCATTAAGTTTCCTAAACAATTTATTCTATAAACTAAGACCATAACTTCATAGCATAATATTGATTTTTATAACAGCAACTTCAGTAACTTAGATTTATCAATAAATACTGAATTCATAGCAGAATGAAATAAATACATAACTTAACAAAGTACCTGGTTCTGATGCTAATTTTTGTTGCCTCTTTTCCTTGTTGTTGCCTTCCTGCTACCTGATACACAGATCAATCCTGCATCGAACAAGAAAATAACTACCCAAAACTAATGTCCTCCCTGCCAACTAGGAAAACTACCTAGCTCCAGGATATCTACGGATATCCTAGCCCCCGTGCCCAAAACCTCCAGCAACTCAGTGCCTCAACTGATCAAAGGTCACAACCAGAAACTCTCTGCTCACAGCAAATCCAGTAGTCCTCTGAATCTTTCCTCCATCGAATGATTCCCCCCACCTCAACCTTCCTCCTTCCCTTATTCCTCCTTCAACGAATCATGCAGTTACTTCCTCAAACACCTCTGTGCATGTCCCTTCCCTTTTCTTTAATGTTTTATCTTCTCGGGATTCATAGGCTCCCTCTCTGCATACACAACCATTTTATAACATTTTTCATTGATCTTTTAAATTTACTTCTCAGGTCATTAAATGTGATCTATAGTTAGAGTATTACTTAGTTAATCACAATCATTTTCTTTGATTAATTTTACTTTATAATCTTTAATCATTTGTTCAACTAGGGTCGTTACACTAAGAAAGTTAATAATACCCATGAAATCTTGAAATCCTTGTTTGGAGGTAGGAGCAGGGAGGTTGATAATCACAACAACTCTCTCGGGGTAAATACTAATACCACAGTCAAAAACAAGATGACCAAGGATATTTCCTTGAGTGACTCTAAAAATAGACTTAGAAAGATTCAATGACATACCAAATTTTCTGCATCGCAGAAAGACTTTCCTAAGATGACCAAAATGATGTGATTGGTTCTTAGAGTAAATAGTTAAGTCATCAAAATAAATCTGAATTATCTTACCGATCAAATCATTGAAAGTTATTTGCATAGCTCTCTAGAATGTGGCACCTGGGTTAGACAGGCCAAAAGGCATGCGTTTGTAGGAAAAGGTGCCCCATATGGTGGTGAATGTGGTTTTGTATTTTTCATCCCTCTTGGCTCTAATTTGATTGTATACAGAAAAATCATCAAGTAGGGACATTATTTGAGACTCGGCCACCTATTGTAGGATCATTTCCATATTAGGAAGTGGAAAATTATCCTTAACACTAGCTCAATTCAAAGCATGAAAGTCAACACATATCCTGATCTGACCAGTTTTCTTTTGTTCTGGGACCAAATTTGAGACCCATTCAGAATATTTTACCAGAAAGATGATTTGAGATTTTGGTAACTTTTCTAGTTCCTTCCTGATAGTAGCTTCAAGGGCAGGGTTTATAGGGATTTGTATATGCCTTACTATTTTCATCCCTTCCTTAATAGGAATGGCGTGTTGGATGATGTTTGGATCAAAATCACGAAAATCCTCATATGACCAAGCAAAGACATCCTTGAATTCATGGAATAAATCCATGGATCTTTATTTTTCCTCTTGTGAACACTCAGCTTATATTTTAAGAATCTTGGGATCATCCGAGGTTCCAATGTTCATGGAGACAATGTCTCCAACTTTCATGTTTGACTTCTCTTCTTCAGTATTTTCCTTTTCACCAACATTAGTTGTTGAAAACGAACTCTAAAGAGGATTCAATCCTTTTGGAAACTTATCATATTCAATAGAAATTACTTCCTTAGGCTTAAGAAGTTCACTTTGTAAGAAAGCACAAATATTCTGATCATTTTTTTAAATCTGCCATGATTCAACATTGTCGGGTATATGTGGACGATAAAGAGACATAAAATTGCAATCATGTCGTTGTGGCAAAAGTTGTCGAGTAGGAGAGGTAGAAAAAACTTCCAACCTATTATCCATGGTTTTAAGCTCCCTTTTTACGTGAGTGATATTGAAAGACAACATATTTGAAATCAAAGCCCAAATGACCTGAGCATATCTTTTCATCAGCTTTTATTGGGATTATAGATTTTTCTAACAAAATTAACTATAAGCTTGGAATCACCAAAAATGGTAAGATGACCACGGCCCAAATTGTAATCATTTTTTATACCTAAAAATAAGTCTTCAAACTCGACAACATTGTTGGTGCAAACGAATTCTAACCTGAAGGAGAAATTATAGATTTTTCCTATGGGTGAGTAAAGGATAATAACAGCTCCATTTCCTTCCTTGGATCATGCACCATCAAAGTGAATATTCCACAATGTGTCATCATATTCAAATTGTTCATGTGGCATGTCATCTTATTCTATGAAAATTGAATAGACACCCAGGATTTCCTCAACATAATTGACATTTAGCTGAGGAACTTTCTCAATGTAAGGTGAGATACGATCTTCTCTGAGAACAATAATGTTCATCCCATCCTTAGGGATAGACAAATGTGACCCATCTAAAGACAAGTAACCACCCATTAAAGCTTGCGAGTCTCTCCCCAAAATAATTGAGTAATTGTTGACAGGCATATCAATGACCTGAATTTTTAGGGTGGTGTGTATTTATGGATTTGCGCAAAGTACTAAGGTTACATATTTGATCTCACCAATTGTGGATTGTTGTTGATTATTGTAGGATAGCATGCTTCTCGCATTTTCATTTGTACAAGAGAGGCATGTCTCTTCCATAATGATATTTGACATGACACTTGGGCCTGAGCCACCATCAATGAGGCAACAATGGGCTATTTTGTCTAAAATATTTCCAGAAATATAGAAAGGGGGTAATTTAAATATATCCTAAAGTTATTTACACCTATCCTATTTACATGAGACTCTTGTTCATCGTAATCTTCTGTGAGGTTGGCTATGTTGGAAGTTTTACCTTCCATGGATTTTTTAAGATGTTGTTGTTGTTCTAGTACAGTCACCATATCCAAAAGAGTAGCATCATATTTTATGTTAGCCAACTGATTTAAAATATTATACTTTGAAGAAGGAGTGATGACTTGATGACTAGTAGAAGGGTGAGCAGCTTGTGAGCCAATATTTTGAGTGGGTGTGCTAGGGGAAAAAGTAGTCTTGGAAAAATCAATTTTGCCCTTATTTGCATATGATTTATTTCTAACATTAACTACCATAAAATCATCCTACGGGGCCCGATCTAAGACAACAATGGTAGTTTCAAGTTTCTTTCCAAAGATTTGATCCCTCACATTTTTCTTGATTTCACAAGTGCTTTCCTCATGATGTTCTTCGCAAAATTTACACCATGCTCTAGCAAATATGTCTTTTGGATGAAATTTATTGTTTGCGACATTCCTAGTAGCAACCTAGGTGGAAGTTTCAATAGTGGAAGTAGGATTAATTTCCTTTCTCTCAAAATAAATCATTCAATTGTTAATGTCTTGCATAAGTTTCAAAATGGTAGGCATATCAGTTTGTTTGGCATGGTCTTCTTTAGGAAGACCAATTATGTCTAGCTGCTCTTTGTACTCCAAAAAAGTATGAAGGGAGGATTTTATATTATCTATGGATTTCTCTTCCAATATGTGATGATAGGCAGAGGGTAAAGCATTGTATTAATGCATGAATGCATCTTGATTTTGTGGTATAATCAGTTCAAGTATTTGATTATATAACTTGGTGAAGCGAAGATTGAAATTTTTAATGGTTTCATCTTTGTTATATGTAATATTATTCTACTCCTTTAAATGATCATTTGGGATATTGGGTTGTCCAAAAGTGGACTTGAACCAGTAGACTAATTCATCCCAGGTAGACAAAGTCTTCAGAGGAAAATCAAAGAAATTGGTCGCATATTTTCCCTCTAAAGAGTTGAAAAATAAGTGTATGCAGGTATCATTTTCATTTGCACCAATGTTATGGAAAGAATTTGAGAAAGTAATAAAATGTTCATCCGTAGAAATGGTACCATTTCCTGAGAACTTGGGCAAATGATCCTTGAACTTAGGAAAAAAATTGGCTGAAGGTGTGAGATTTAGGGGGGAAGAAACATGCCATGGAGTAGTGTTGACATATTCCTTGAATTGAAACAAGCCATATTTCTTAATGAATTTGGTTGGATTAGTGGTGGATTGAACAAGGATAGCATGGCTATAGATACTCCCGATTGAATTTGAAGTAGAGGGTTATGATGAAGATGAACTATTGGTGCCACCTCTAGAACCATTTCTTCCAGTTCCACTACTAGTACCTAAAATTTTGAAGTTGTAAGGATGTGGGGAGGATGAGTAACTAGTCGAATCAGACAAAGACCAATGGATTTCAGGTTATTATCCTTGGAGAACAAATTTTCTTCTTCCTACTTCAGGAACGAGAGTTTAGTCAAGTGATTGACCTCATATTCGTCAATATATACGGTAGGAAGAGGAAATAATATGAGCTAATGTCAGGGTTCATTTAGGGCTCATCTCCTTTGGTCATCCAAATCTTGTTGGAGATGGATTTTAGAAGCAATAACTTCCCAGTGTCGGTGTAACTCATCCCTAGTACGAGAATGTATGAGGATTTCTCGAAATAAAGTAAATGAGACGTTGTTCTGATTGACAGGACCTTCAGGAATGTTGGGTTTATCAAGGGTAGGCATGGTCATGATAAGAAATTATTGACGACTATGGTTTCTAATCATCCTCTGGTGAGATCCCAATGTTCCCTAATTCAATCCTCTTCAGAAACAATTTCCCAAGAATGATTTAGTTCATCATGACTATTGGCAATTTCAAGAATGAGATTGTACAAGGTAAGGGTAATGTTGGCTTGATCCTCTAGACCTTCACATAGGTTGGGTTATATTTGAGTAGGTACAATCATGAGTCAAGAGAAAAATATGAACAGAAGTATACAAGCTATAAACAGACAACAAACAAAAAGTAAAGCAGTGAATATAAACAGTAAATTTACTAGTGTACAAAAAAGACAAACCAAGGAAATGAAATTGGATTCCTTCATCCTCAGTATGGTCACCAAAGAAAATGTTGAGTAAATGAAATGAAATCTCTCCTCACAACATTTTTTTGAATCTTGTTTGGCTAAGAAAAGATAGGCGGTATTATCACCTTATTTTATAGCCTTATTACAAGTTCAATTAACCTTCAATTCATTCGACTTAAAGACCAATTGTTGTTTTAAATTTATTTATCAAATGAAAACTAAAATAAAGAATTCTAATTTTTTTATATAAAAATTTAAACAAGAATCAAAATCACATAACATGATAGAAATAAAAGATACCAAGAGAGTTGAAAAACCATCAATGATTTTGTTCATTCATTTTGTAACAGCCAATACACTTCTCATACTTTCAAAGTATGAACCAAATGAAAGTCTAGAAACCTAAGGTAGCATACACATAGGCCACTGGTGCCTTCAAATCAGACCAAGAATGATAAGCTAACAACCATATCTTTCACTTCATTATGACTCTGCACAAGAATCATGTTTAGTATTGAGAATTAAATCTAGAAACCAAAAGAAGTTTGCATACTATCAAACAACATATCAACCTAGAAGCATATCAGAATCCAATGCCTCTTGTTCCTAGCTTTTCATCACCTTCAACAAACCTTTCTATCACAATCAGTGTTTTAGCTTATAAATCAGATATGAATGAAGTGGTAATGAAATCTCACTTGGAAGTAAGAGCATACCTTATCATATCAATGTGTTCTCCCTTTCCATCCATGACTGCCTCTGTTGAAAAATCTCATTCTAACACACATTCATAAACATCAGAAATAGAGAATCATTAATCCATCATCTAAACATTTTGCAAAAACATAATTTAGACTTGGATCTATATACCATAATACATATGCAAGCAATCACTATGCATTTCATGTTCTAGAGCTAATAATCACTTAGAACGGGGACTTAGAAGGGTTTTTAGGATTCAATGATTGGGCTTATAATGAGCAGAAAATGGTAAGTATGATAAGGGAAATGTAATATGGGTTGTTCGTTTACCATAACTAGCTCTTATAAATCATTACACTCACATGAACATCCTTGGGTATTAAATAGAGAAGACATCAAACCAACTGAACACTTCTTCAAACTCAAATAATTTTGCTATGAGACACTTCATACAATTGAAACCAAGCATGAGAATGAAACAGGTACTTGGGATAGTGAAAAGGGATTGTAATGAATGAAAAATGTTAAGTATGACCGAAATAATAAAATGGGCATGCTTTTATTACAATTGTATTAATCATTATTCACCTTTTATGACCCCAACAAGAAAAATTATAATAACCATACAACCATAGTGTTCAATCCATAAGGTCGGTCTCATTTAATTATCCTTTCATCAAATTATTCTTTCAACAAAAGTCTTACAACAATTCGATTATTTCCAAAATTCATTCACAAAATAATCTCAATCACACTTCTGGTGTCATCTATTATTCGAAAAAAAACCATGTATTCACCCATTTCCACCTTTATTATATCACAATATATTACTTCCCAACGTTGAATATAAACTTCTATGTGAACAGCGCCCAGGATATCAACAAGGCATCAAAACATCAATCAAACAAGCTCCCATGTATTGAAATCATCAAATCTCATTCAAATGCACACAAGTTCCACTATATACATGTGATTTCCAGAACTAATATCGAAATAAGCATTGGTTTCACAAGGGGTGGGAGAAATGCATCAAGCATCAAACGTAACAAATAATAACATACAACACTATTTTGTTGTGACTTTAATTGAATCTAGGGTAGGAAAACCAACTTTGTTTTCCACCAAATATCATTGCAACGAAGGGTGTGTTGATTTGAAATTACATTAAAAAAACTTGTTTTAAATTTTCAGTTGTGGCAAAGGTATCATGAAGTGACATGGTTCAAACCCTTGTTGAATTAGAACAAGATATATATCATGGATCCTCCCCAAATTATTTTAAATTATGGTGTGACCCCTTGCATAATACACAGTGAAACGTTGTCACCTTTAACTGCTTCTTATACATCACATAAAACCCACATAATGACAACCGGGTCGACAAGGGTTGTGACTGGTAATGAAACAAAACAACAACAAACCTGAAGTATGACAAGGTTTTTAACCCAGTGGACTCACGACTCAAACTTGGTTAGGTTTACAAGTAAAAACCAATGAAACTACCTCTTCAAACTCAAATAAGGGTATGCATAAAGTCGTACGATGTTGCTACCCAAGGAATAAAATATGCAGAGTGTGAACGCAACTTCTATCATGTGATATAAAATGCCCAAATACAATAAACACTAGAACTTGTCTTCTAATACTTTATAGACAGTTGTAGACCAATAAATCGACATGGTGAACGTGCAATCAGCTACCCAAAAAAAATATCAATCAAAACTATCAACCAGACCATTTGATCTTTTATGCAAGTGAATCACTAAAACCAGGAGAAAAATAACTTCTTTTATTTTCTAGAAAGCAGAATAAGAAATTATCGAATGCGAGCACAGAAAGTAGTCATAGAGCCAAATATAAACTATTTATCAAAAAAACACACATTAGATGATAGGGAAACAAAACCCTGGTACCTTTTTTCATGCAGGTTAAATGGTGCCTCTAAGAGGTTGCAATGGTTACCAATACTCCAACTTCCTCCAAAACCAAATGATATGAATGCCAAAACCCAAGGTGGTATGCCACCAGTGTTGGTGCATTAACTTAGTCAGTCACATCGTGCGGGGGTGACATTCAGCATTAAACATCCACTAAACCTAAGACAAGCCAAGTCAAAACCATACGCAATAGTTAAATGCCAAGTAGTTGCCAGCTCCTCAAAAACTGCATGCCACTAACACCGCCACCTACCACATACGACTATTGACAATATCCAATATCCATTTAATATCCAATATGCATTATATGGTCAATTCATAGGTAACGTCCCACATGCATTCAAACCTATTACAAGAATTAACAATAAATCGAAGTCATGGACAATAAGTTAGTAATGTTTGTATGGAATAAACTTTGGAGCGGGGCATATTATATGTGTTGTAAATTATATCCCATTTGTGCTAAGACTTTCAAGTTTTACCATGTGTAAACCTTCAAACCACCACCTTTTATCAACAGTTGATATCGTTATCACATGGAACATATCCTTGCAACTTGTGTAATATGAATTGGATCATATATATAGTCAAAGAAATATGTAAGTGATGCACTAAGCATATATGTATGCAAAACACATTTTATATAACAATCCACAAAGATAAATTCATCAAGTGCATAAGGTAGGAGTGAACCGGTGAATCATGTCAAAACATTTACCAACATTGAACCCTTTTTTACCATTTGGAGCCTTGAATTATCAACAAAATCCATAACTTGATGATTTTGTCTAGTACTGATGTCTTTAAAGTTTTGGAAATTGATGCCCCAAGAGGAATTTTTCTTTAATCATCATTTGAAACCACCACTGTTACCATTCATCTTGCTGGAAAAAAAAAAACCAATCTCATACCAATTAATAAATATGCAGATCATCAGTAAGCATCCAAGATAGCCATCAATGAATATAGGACTAGGTGACTTCTTCTTCGAGGGACTCTTTTTAAGTTACCTTCTTAGTGACATTATAGGGGGTCCCACTTGTAGAATTATTTAGTATGTGTGTATATGTGTGTGTGTGTGTGTTTAAGAGTCAACAGGAGTCTACATAATTTAAGAGTCAACAGGAGTCTACATTAAAATATGGATATATGTTGATCATCTGAAAAATTGATCTGATAAGTGAAATAGAATTGGTCTACATCTTAAAGTTAGAACCCTAACTACTTTCTTATTTAATATATGGTGAATGAAGTAAAATTAAAAATACATAACATGAATGGAAAAAGATTTATTTATGTATAGGTTAGAAAACTTACAAAATTCAGTACTGCAGAAAATGTTTTAGGAACTTCCCATTTACAGGAGCCCCAAAGATATCATCATCTAGTTGAGCTAGTTCATATGTGTTGTTGTCTTGAACTGCAACGATCTGAAAAGGTCCAAGCCATAGGTTGTCAGATTTTCCATGTTTTCCCTTTGCTTCTCTTCTATCATCCCACTTTAGGACTAGATATCCTATCATAAAGTTCCTCTATTTGGTCCTCTTATCAAATATTTATTTCATTCTTTCTTGATGAGCTTGGGACTTCAATTGTACATGATCTCTTATTTGTTGGACTTCAATCATTTGGTTGATTCTTCTTTGCATATCATCTGACTCATCCTCTTCATATTGTAGAAATTTCATCACAAGAAGGTTGATTTGGATGGGAGAAATAGCTTCCATCCCATATACTAGCTGAAATGGAGAAGTACCAATGGACTTATTGATCCTCACTCTATCTGCCCAAACTATGTATTTTAAGTGGGATTCTTAATCTTTCTTGTTTTGGGATAGCATCTTATTGATAATATTAATGAGGTTCTTGTGGGATGACTCCGCCAAACCATTTCCCTATGGATAATAAGCAGTGGAATGCCCAAGTTCTATATTATAGTCTTGAAAAATTTTCATAATCTTGAAGGATTTGAAGGCTTGGGAATTATCAGTTATGATATTTTTAGGACATACAAACCTTTCTAAAATGTTCTCCTCAAGGAACTTGATGATGACTGTGTCATTTGTTTCCCTAGTGGAGATAGCCTCCACCCACTTGGTAAAATAATTTGTGGCAGTAAGGATCCATATGTGTTTCCCACTTGAATTTGGATTTATTTCACCAATGAAACCTATTCTGCATTGTTGGAAGGGTGTCTCTTATTTGACCGACCTAAGTGGGAGGGGATATAATTTTTGCTTCCCTACAAACATTTAACATTGTACATAGGATCTAACCATGCAGTTTACATCAGAAAATAATGAGGATCGTTAATAACCAGCTCTGAGGATTTTAAATGAAGTTGTTGTCCATGCATGGTGGCCTCCACATATCCCTTTGTGAAATTAGTGAATAACACCTTTGGTTTCCTCTTCATTAAGTAAATTCAACAATTTTACTCCCGGTCCTTTCCAAAAAAAAGTATTTTCTAGAATACAATATTTTACAGCCTTGAGTTTGATTGATCTAGCCTTACCTTTGTCCCAAGCAGGTGAGAAAATTAGATTATGCGGATATAAAATCACATATTTACACCACTCAGACTCAACAAAATTAGGATTTATCTTGGAAAATGGTTCTTATGTTCCATATTCTTCTTGTTATGTCTCCATGATGTTTGTTGTCAAATAATTTATATCAAGGTATTTGCAATCTGATTCAGCCATAAGTTTGCCCAATCCCTGTCCTTTTACCAACTTGGTGGGCTTGATCTCTAGATCATATTCTTGGAGATTGGAAATCCATTTATCTCTTCTTCCTTCATTGTCTAGATGAATAAGTATGTATTGTATTGCACTAGTAGGAAGTTGGAACAAAGGAAAATGTTTTTGAGTGCAATATATAGTCTCTCAAATCTTTCAATGCTTTGACTAGGGCATATTCTCGCTTTTCCAAGTTGTTGTATTTCAATTATGCATCTCTTAAATCTCTACTAAAGAAAGCTATAGGTTTCTCCTGATTTTCATCATTTATTTGTAACAAGAAAAAGAGAAGACAAGGAAGTCTTTGTCACAATTTGGGATGACTAGCACTAGGGATTCTCCCAAGGATTCTTTGATTCATTGGAAAGATCCCTTAGCTTCAATATTCCATTTTAATTCTTGATCCTTCTTCAACATATTAATGATATACCTTATCATCTAAGAAAAATTTGGTAGAAATATTTCCTATGAAGGATTGTATCTATCTTTTATTTCTAGGTAGAGAAATCAATTTAAATTCCTCCACCCTTTTAGGATCTATCTTCACTTCCTCTTTTGACACTCTATGTCCCAATAGCTTATCCTCGGTCATAGAAAAATAAGACTTCTTTGGATTCAATGACAGGCCAAATTTTTTTCACTTCACAAAGTTTTGGCTTAAGTGCTTGTTGTGATCATCATTTGTTTTGGAAAAAATAGTCATGTCATAAAGGTATATGAAAATGAATATGTCCTTCTCTTCCAAAAAGGTTATATCCATAGCTCATTGGAAAGTGGCTCCTGCATTTATCAAACCAAAAGGCATTTTATCAGACATGAAATTCCCCCATGGAGTTGTGGAAGTTGTATTTTCCCTATCATCGAGATGCATTTCCACCTGGTTATATCTTGAGAAGCTATCCATCATGGAGATCCTATTTTCTCCCACTAATTTTTGGAGTATGCAATCCATCTTTGGCATAGGTTATGTTGGTCCTAAGGTCTGCACCTGACTACTAAAGGGAAAAGCTAGGCCACCTATCAACTTAGAATGAATGTTTATTTTAACTCTTTTGTTGGTTGGTCAGAGGGTTATTCTATCAAGACAAAGGCAAGGTTGGGTTGGTAGAATGATACATATGAGGGCCCTCCTTGGTTGATGGCACACTAATGATAGACCAGTGAAATAATACAAAACAAAGGGAAACAACAAATTACTCAATGAATAATGTGTTGCAAGAGGTTCAATACTTAAAATATCATTTCAAGACATCAAACATGTATCAAAACACAATAACTCCCATAGGTTGCAGAAAAAAAAACTTCACCAAAGCATTAGTTGTTTGACAGGTTTCATATCAGTAAAAATAAGTCGTACAATAGCTGAAAGGAAATGAAATGCATTTTTCACAAATCAAAAAATAGTATTCAAGATAAGAATGAAAACATATGAAGAGTTGAAAGAAACACTGTCATCAAGAATATGTTCACCGGGTAGAGATCTTTAATCCATGCATAAAATGGGTCCAACAAATCTGTTGTATTGTTATTCTTTCCTCAAAAAATCTTACCTTTACATTATCCAAAAACTAATTATTTAAAAGAGTTGCAGAGGCTCTCGTCCTTAGGGGACTGAGTCCTAAATTTAGGGAACTGTTCGTAAATAAAATAATTAACTTACTAAGATACTGGACTTGATCAGCAAGAGTGGTTCTTATCACACACAGAAGACTAATCTTTCATCTAATCTAGAGAAATGTCGGACTTAAACAAATAAAACTACTAATGTCTCTGGGATAGAACTGATGTGTGTGTTGGAGGAATTGAGTGGCCAAAATTAGGCCTCAGAGTGATAGAGAAGAGCTCTGTGTTGAACGATGGCATGTCTGCAAGCTGTTGGAGGCTAGTGGAGATAACCAG
The DNA here is from genome assembly GCA_009831015.1 of Picea engelmannii. NCBI lineage: Eukaryota > Viridiplantae > Streptophyta > Pinopsida > Pinales > Pinaceae > Picea > Picea engelmannii. The sequence continues at coordinate 1,189,501 of ML776684.1, read as the reverse complement.
CTGCATGAGAAGAGTTTTGTTGAAGTGTTTCTGAGACTAATCTGCGTAGACCTGTGACTCATACTTAACTCTCTGTCTATGCTTGAGATTTCAGAAGCCAAGCACATTCTGTATTGACCCTGTTAGATGACATCTGTACTTGTGAAATAGATTTGTTGGAATGGTTGTCAACCCATCAAGCACAAGGGGAGACATGGAGGAGATCATCCAATCAGGAGATGGGATGAATGGATGCAAGGGTATATGAGGTGTGAAGACAGATGTCAAAGTGAGAGGAGGTGTGAATACAGTGGAGGTATCGAGAGTATGGAGTTGGTGACGTGTAGTGAAGGATATAGGTGGCATGTAGGGAGAGGATGAGGTATTTAAAAACAACCCAGGAGGAGCTTGGAAGGGGGGGTCCAAGTTCTTGAGGAGCCACCACGTTAGGTAGGGACCGCGATGGGAAAACTACTTTCTCAGACCCCACCCCACCCCCCCCCCACCCACCGTTAAAGGTAGAATGGTTGGGGGGGTCCGAGCTACAACAAGGACCATTGATCTGGAAAGGTGGGCCACCGTCGATGGAGATCAGCATGGTGGTTAACAGAGGACAAGTGTTGGGTAGTGAGAAGAGAGAGAGTAGTGAGTGGGATGAGGGGAGGTGATGTGGAGGTGACGCGGTGATCTGATGTCATTCAAGAATGTGATTTCGGGAGTTGTTAAGGGTGGTTTGGATCCAGACCACCTTTGGGCCTGCAATCCACCACAAGATGCCACGTATCCTTCCAAAAATACTATCGTTCCAATTGTGGGATCGCTTAGGAAAATAAACAGTCAAGTAGTTTACATCCCCGCAAGGAAGTGTGATCATCGATCTAATGATGATCTATGATTCGGGTGATATTTACCTGCTGAAAGGATAAACGGTTCTCGTTGACTTGGTTTCAATGGTTCAAATTCACTTCGGACTTTTGGGCTTTGAGTGTTTCAAATGTGAAACATGAAAAATCTCCCGGAGGAAAATCTCTGAAGTGAAAGATATGTTACCACGTGTTAAGGACCAAATATCAATATAGCATAGAAAATCCTCAGAAAAAGTACTCAACACCTTGCAAAAGAGAGAATTTCAGATAATAAGACTCTTCGAGGGGGAAACCTCCTTTTACCCCACTTAAATGTTCAAGTACAAGATGATTCAAAATGAAAATGTCTCCTTGGTATATATAGAAGACTAGGAGGTATAATTACAACTAATGGCCTAAAGATGACATAAATAAAATAACATTACTAATCTAATATGCCCCAATTAAGGGGTAATGAGCCAATATTAGGGCTTAACATGCCCCTCCCCTTGAGACAAGTGTTGTTTGCAACACTTGAGTAACTCTGGATGCTTCTGTATAAAAGACTCATCTTCCCAAGTGGAATCTTCAGCCGGTAGTTTCCTCCATTTAATGAGATACTCTGAAATGGATCTATTCCTCAGTTGGTGAATTCTTGTGTCATTGATGGCTTCAAGCTCCAATATGATTTTTCCTTCCTCATCAAGTTCTGGCAATATAGTTTGAACTAGGATCTTGTCGCCTATAACCTTCTTTAAGCATGAAACATGGAAAACTAGGTGTACTCGTCAAGATGCAGGCAGCTCCAATTTGTATGCCATAGTACCAATCTTTTGCAACACCTTATAAGGGCCATAGTACTTTGGTGATAATTTATTATCCTTCTTGTATTGCTTGAGGGACATATGTTTGTATGGTTGTAGTCTTAAAAATACACAATCCCCTACTTCAAAACTTCTTTCACTACGATGTTGATCTGCTTATTGTTTCATGCGATTTTGTACCATGGTCAGGTTGTCCTTTAAGATTTGGAGAACTTGTTGTTGATTCTCAATGTGATCTTCCACTGCTTGAACCTTAGATTTTTCTTTTAGAGAAGAAGTGATGGAAGGAGGGTGGTATCCATAAAGTGCCATAAATGGTGTC
>ML776684.1:1112570-1155232 GCA_009831015.1 Picea engelmannii | reverse complement strand
CCTATTCCAAGGCCCTAGTCCTGAGCTAGTGTATGAACCCTACAAACAAAAGAGTCTAATAGATTTTAAATTAGCGTTGCTTTTATGGGATTTTTTACGTCACAAGGTATGAAAGTGAAACTGATGGTGTGTAAATACTCAAATAAAAATCAATAAGAAATGCTTGGAAACAAGAAATTTTACAAAAAATGCAAAAACCAACAACTTTTCACTAAGAAAGACTTCTTTTCTTTTCAACTTTTCTAAGATTTCATGTAGCAAACATAAACGAATTTTTCTCAATCTGCGAGCTACTTATGCTCCTAAATGCTCTGAAAAAACTTATGAAAAAAGACTTCTTCCTAGCTATTGATGCAGCGACACAATCTTCAAATAAAGAAGCAAATGAACAAGAGATAAAAAAAAAAATTATTTAAGTGCTAAATGAAGCAACAAAGGGAAAATGTCGACAAGCACAAAACCAAGAAAAAAAACTAAAATTCTGGCTTAAAGTGCAGATTGAAAAGAACCAGAGCAAAGACGCATAGTGGCAATCAAGAAATCACTGACTCTTACGCTTGTCTAAAAACCATAAAACAAAATCTTTATTTTTTCTTTTTCTTTTTAATCAACAATCAACTAAGAAACAACCAGGCTAAGGATGAGAGGCCCTTACCTACTGACTGTGCAACCCTAGACTCAAACCCCTGAGAGGAACACTTCTCACCATAGGAGGGGATGACTTCCCCACCCAGGATGAAAAGCAACCAGTCAAGCCCGCGACTATCACTGAAACAGCACGCGTGCAAACGCGTGCTGAGCTATAACAGCGTGCGGGTACCCACGGGCAGAACTTGCATAGGCAGTGGGTCTGTATAAATGCTAAGAAAAAACAAAACACAGGCAACCCAGACCTGAAAAGGCCTCTGGTATTGACAACCAGGGTCTCTTAGAGGCTTGGATGATTCTTCTTAACAGAAAAGAAAAATAATTGCAAAAATAACAAATGCAACAAAACAGACTGAGACGGGACTGTAAACCAGCAAGACCCAGACAGGATCCAGAAAGCCCCCTAAGAATGTAAAATTCTGACAGGGAAGAGAAGACTGCCTCTTAAGCTCTCTGAGCCCTACACGCTACTGAAACCACTACAGAAGGCATTCAAACGCAGGCTGTAGAAGGTTAGGGCGCGGGTTACACGCGTGCAGGCCTTCTACAGGCTGCGTGTACCTCTGTGTGTCCCGATAATAAATGTCAAGCACAGTCAAGGAAAAACTGGTATAAAGAACTAGGTTCCCTGCTAGCTCTGACCTAACAGAAAACAGACAAACAAAGAAACAGAGAATATGATCCTTTAAACTACCCAAAAACCTCCACCAAATCTGGAAACCCTAAGAGTATCTATCCCTAGTGGAGTCGCCAATTCTGTTGTTGGGAAATAATACCCTACGGACTAGCAAGCTAGGGCTAAACTTGCATGCAGATCATGACCCTAAAGAAATCACTTTTAACCTATCACCCCAAAACTCAAACCCCTTTTTCACATGCAAACATGGAAAGAACCTACTAACCTTTTTACTGATGTTTGGTGTAGATCCTCCGTTGCGCTTTGTCTTCTTTCTTGCGCTACTCCTTCCAAAGACAATCCTACAATCAAGACAAAACACTACACATGCATGCTATTTTTCTACTTGAGGGTTAGAGATTAAGCATAAATCGAATAAATCATACAAAACTCATGCATTGGGACAGGAAAAGTATTCTTTTATTAATCTCAAGATGAATCAACTTACAATAATAATAGAGATCGGCCATTGCTCCTTGATCCTGATCCTGGGCTCCTCCTCTTCTTTGTCCTCTAACTGCTTTGCTTGAATTCTCCTTAGGCTTGAAGAAAGGCTAAAGGGTTGGGACAAACGGATTCGGCAATTGGGCAGAGTTTCTTTGCTATAATTTTCCTCCTCCAAATAGTACCCCTATCCCTTCTTTTATAGGCTAGAAGGAGCTAGGGTTTTGGACGAACTCTCGGCCATGCATGGCTGGGAGTTTCAGTTAACTGACCCATAGCTTTTTGTCCCGTCGGCAACTTTCCTATTTTTGTGCTTTGTTAGGTAAACGCAGGTTGTAGTAGGCCAGCCAACGTTCCAATGCGTGCAGTAGTAGGCCTGCCAGCATTCCAATGCGTGAAGTAGTGGTTTAGGGCGTGTGTCACTTATTTTAAGAGGATTTTTAAGAGTTTATTCAGCATGGCTTTGGCAAGGAAGGGATATGAGTTGGCCTGATGCCAGGTAAGCATGTGTGGTGCAATTTAGGGTTATAACAGGGATTGACACTGAGTTTGGAAGAGTCGAGGGTTCTTTGTATTCCTCATTGACTATGAGGATGAAACATCCTAGGTCTTCATCAACAACATAAATAGGATGACTTACAGGATTTTTCTGATCACTAACCGTAGAGGAAAAATAAAATTATGTATATAATCTCTTGTTCTCTCCTCCAAAAACTGGTACAATAGCATAGGTCATGTCCATTTTCATTATACCTCCTAGCTTTCGTTCCCATGTTCTTGATAGAAGGATACCATATTTTGCAGGCACATCAGCCACCAACACATCCATCATTATACTTTTAACAAGAATTGGAGCTAAGGTGACTACCATATATTTTATCAATTCATCACACTTCACTTTTCTAGCATCAAAAGAATAGAGGTCATGGTAGGGATTTGTTATTTCCAAACCTAAATTTTCCATCACTACTTTGGGCATAAGGTTATGGGATGCTCCAAAATCCATCATGCAATTGTGTAACATCTTGTGATGGATGTTTAAGTTCACATAGAAAGGTGCAACAGACTCTTCATTATCATCTATGTGAGGACCAAAAACTATAGTTGGAGATTTATCTTGCAAATTCATAGTGTCATGAGGATTTTTTGGGCCTTTCCCTTGTATGACCTTTTCAATATGTTTGTGGTATGAATAATTTCTAGCCAACTCCATTAGTGGGATAGGGACCTTGATTTTGGATAGTTGTTTCTCAATGTTGAAAGGTGTCACTGATTCCTCAAATTCTTTAACCTCTCTTTGTGTCTTTGAAGTTTCATTGGCTTCTTTAGTCTTGGGAATATTTTTTAGTTCTTTGACTTTATCCATAGAAAGACTTAGGCTAATATTCTTGGGCTGGGGTTGGCCATCCCAATTGGTTTCCTTTTTCCTAGGTCTGAGATCATACGTCATGTGCATCTCAGCCTATAGTGCATCAAAAAACATCTTGTATTGAACATAGGACAATATTTATTTGTTAGATTCACCTTTAGGGGTTTGCTTCCTAGTGTTGAGGGAATCTTCATAATAATATTGAGTTATATGCATGGCATTGTTTTCTTCTTGCAATAGGTGTACTTCTTCTAGGTTTTCAGCATATCCTTCCTTTGTTTCTTCTTCCACCAGGTTATTTTGATCATTACTTCTTGCAGGGGGTTGAATGGGTTGTTCATTATTTCCTCTTTCTCTCATCATGAGTTGAGGATTGAAATACCCCCTGAACTAGTTAGGATTTCTCACTCAGCCTTCTTGAAGGGATTTTTTGGCATTACCATTTTCCATCGCAAATATAGACATCTTGTTTGTCAAACTTTTGATTAGTCTAGACATCTCATCCATTCAATATTTGTGGGAATCTTTGAATAGATGTGAAGGACCATGGTCTTCTTTAAATTTGTTTTTGTCTTCTTGATCAGACCTTTGCTTCTTTTTTCCCAATGAAATCATATTCCCTTCAATATCTATTGCATCATTTCGCATTATCAACAAATTGGGATATATTCTATCTCTTAATACCATCGCAAAGTCTACATCAAAATCCCCAGCATATGTGACCTTAGTTTCTTGCTGCAAAGGATTTATGTCTCTAGGAATATTGTTGTAAATCTTGTTATACATTTTTTTTAATTCAATAATAAACCCATTTTTTTTTCTTCTTGAGGGAGCCAAACTCAGTCAGGTAATATAGGTTGTCCCTCTTTTCCCCCCATTGTTTCATGAATGCAGAATCAAGATCCAACCATCTATAAATGGAGGTTGTGGGGATTTATATGAACCATTTATGAGAATCTCCCTCTGGGGTTTGAACAAACAACCTAATGAAGACATCGTCATGTTCCATGAACAAGTTGTCAATGAAATCCTAGAAATCTGCTAGGTGTTCTTCAACAAATAGAGATGTTTCACCATTATACTTGGGTAACAACTTCAAGTAATTTTTGGAGAGGTCGTGAACATGTACAGGTATATTCAATGGGATAAATATAGTAGTGACCCAAGGGATTAAAGGTGGTGGGGGAGTTTGATTTCCTCCAGCTCTTCCTCCTGTAAGGTTAGCCATAAGGTTTTGTAGAATATGGTTATGGGCTTCAACATACGAAGGGTTAACATGTTTTTTCAGAAAGGGATTGAAGGAAGAGCTTGCTTTTTCATAGAATCCTAGGGGGAAATTTTGTAGATATATTAAGGTTTCATAATATATCTTGGTATCATAATTAGAATCAACGAGTATATAAATTAACTCAATAGAATCGCTACCTACATGAATAGCAGAAGGAGAAGTTTCCAAATTAGGGTTACTTGAAGATGAAGATATTTGACATTCTCGAAGATTTCTCCAGGTCACGAAATTCTTTGTATCTCATTATACTGAAGTACACTCAAGATCTGGGTTGTTTCTGATATATATTGTGTTAGATTCCATATACTTTCTATGGATTCGTCGGGTGAAATAATCAATAGCCAGGTTCCTAAAACACGTTCACCCTTGAGTATCAGATATTGCAATGTCATATCCCCAGGTAAAGATGTCTTTAAATTTCGTTCCCCGACAACAATGCCATTTTGGGTGTTGTCCCTCGAGATGTTTTATGATATTAGAGGAACAATGTCGACGCATCCTAAGAGATATGACTCGGGATGATTATTAAAACCATGCTTACAACAGAAAAAATTATGTAAAAATGTGGATAAGTTTTTTTCTCTCTCTCTTATAAAACTCTCGACCCTCAAACAATCCCAAACTAGATATTAAAACATTCAACCCCAAGAGACATGTGTCCATGAGTGCTTCAAACAATTATATTTTAAAGGTGGTGAGTGATGGATTTAGAACAAATACATGATAAACATGTGTGGCATCTTTAAGGTGAATCTCATTGTTTATGGAAAGAACAATGTGTTGAGCAATTAAGAATTCAACAGATCTAACAACTCTATCAAATCACTAAATCATGCATCAAAAAGTAAACATTTTCCTACATTTAAGTCCATGGAGGTAACCTATGCATATCATTAAACACATGAAAAAATGACAAGAATTGGTCATACATTTAGAGGAAATTAGTTTGGTATCATAAGATATACAACACACAGTTACACTGAACATGTCATAAAACTTTCTTCTTGAGATTTTGTTAATGATGATCAGATACAAGAAGCCAAAAATGGGATGGTGACTCTACAGGAACACATGCACAAAAAGAAGCACAGACTGAAGAATAACACATGGGATGAATCTCTTAAAGAATGTAGCCTTTAAAATATATTTGTATCTGAGTGGATATTGATCAAACAGTTTGGGTATAAGATACTCTTAAATTCCCCAAAGTACTGACCTAAAAAATGAGTTACTTATGTTGATTTATAGGCTCTTTGTCGTAAGAAAAACATCTTCTAAAAATAATACTACTTCTTGGAGATGAATACAACTTGTCAGAATCTTGATACCGCCTTTCATTTCTTAATTGATTCCATATTGTCAACTGATTTTTCCAGATTTCATGGGGTAAAAAGAAAATATTTTTACCCCTGAAGCTGGCATGTTGATGTTGTTGGGGTCATGTTATTCTTGTCTAATTGAGCCTCTAAGTGAATCTCTTTGGAAGAATCAATTGGTTTCGGATATGTAATGTGGGACCTACTCAACCATGGAATGATTTGGGTCCATGGTTGGATGGAAGAATGGTCAATGTCTTCCTCTTAGTCCCCACCAATCATCCATGCAGAACATCATTGACCATCCCTCTGAATCTTCTTCCTTGAACTGTTATGTCAAGTTGGAAAATTGATGCAACTGCACCTTAGGTTAGATTCATGAATGCCCTTCTATCTTCAAAATCAATAAAATGATTCCAAAGAAGGGAATTCTTCTCTTGGAAAAACATAGAACACACCCTCCCCACATTTGCAGCCATGGTGATTCATAACCCACTTCTGAGAGGAGGGATTTTGCAGGTGGGTCATCATATGAAACACCTATCATCAGAGTAACTCACCTTTATAAATAATATTAATCACATATTGGTTACTCATGATCCTCATGGTTTTCCATTATAAGAGCTTAACACGTGTCTATGCAGACAACTTATGAGAGGTAACAATTTCGCTACACTTGGAATGATCTATTGAGATCCTCGGTTCGTGTGAGTGGACATGTCGAGGTGATGATTGTTGTCCTTTGTCAACTAAAGTAAATGTAATGATGATGAATTAAAGGATTTGAACGTGATATTGAGTATCTTGTTATGCATCACATATTTTCCAACTGATTTGGAAGACTATTAGTTAATCCTCCACTCGTTGGAGATATTCTCCCTCGTGCCCCTATTCAGAACACGCATCCTCTTCCCAATGGTTTTAGCATTTTGAAATCCTGAGAGAACACGTGAAAAAATTGGATGACATCATGCTAACATCATCATGGTCCCATGGACATGGACAACTTTGGATTGGTCCATGTCAGCGATGAAGTGTCTTTTGGGACTCATCCTATGTGTATCTATGTGAGGCATGGAGACAAGAGTCTTAGTGGGGTCCTCCTTTTACATATGGTGATATTTGATGGGTCTAAAATATGCATCATTGATATTGCAAGACTTCATCAGATCCCTTGGTGTCCATATGGACTATTGTGTTGGATCTAGGTGGAACTGCATGGACGGACGAATATGTGTTGAGTGGGAAGATATGCAACCTGACATGACCAGAATACCATTGTCACAACCCTAGGGGAGTGGTTTTACTTTGCGTATCCTTTCATGGGAAACCATCCACCCTTCACCATGTATCTCTTCAAAATCATCGCCACACCCCGATCTCATGCTATCTCCCGAGCATATTTCTGATGCAACATGCATCCTCAACCATTTATCAGGCTCACATGTTGTCGTTGGATGATTGTTCTCACATATTCAATGACACTTTCTCTTTTAGCCTTCATATTATGATATAATCCTCTTCAGAAAGAGGATTAATCCTATTCAGAGTGCATTAATTCTCTTTGTGCTCCTGATAAGCGCCCAGACACTTGGAACTTATCCTTGGGCCCTTAGGGCTTGATTTTCACTATTAAATTTTTTGATCTCTCAATCATATGCTTTCCCTTATCGATATATAGGCTCCATGATCTCATCGTTAGCCTCCTTCTTACAGGTTTCAGCCTAATGATCTCAATATTCATGCACACTAATCACTGGACCAAATCCAGTACTAACAAAACCCAAGGTTGGTCAAACTTCTCTTGTATGTTGGCACAGAATGTTTCTACTCAGAAGTATGTCTTAGCGATATCTTATTCTACTGAAACTTTGAAACACTTCACATATTCATTAATTGCAAGGTTTTTCTCTTCTCATCATTTATGCACAAAGGTCAATCAATAAATGTACATCTTGGCATTGATCAACCAATTCCTTGCAAAATGTCTTATCTTCTATGACACGTTTTTTCAATATTTCGGAAAAGTCTTCACAATGTTGTTCACAAACTTCTTCTTCTTCAAAGTTTTCCTCTTCTTGAAGAGATACCATCATGCTTCGAAAAACCATTAATCCATTTTGAGAACCTACAATTTGGGTATCCAGGAATACTATCAACATCAACGAATGGATAGAATTCATGAAACTCCTAGGGTGACATAGTCCCATTATTTGAGAACACACAATATCACAAATTTTAGAGAGGGATGACACCTAGGAATATATCAGTGGAGTCGTCAGATGATCTATCTAGGATCATCAAAGGAAGGTGAGGGAACCACCCGTAGTGAAGTTTCGAGGTAAACTTGTAAGAGACGGGCTTTGGGAGAAAGTTTACCGAATATATGTCGTTGAGGAGAATGATTTGATCCTCCCCAGAAATAGCGCCAAGATGCTATCGCAGTATTTTTACTTGTGAAAATCCCCACCAAAAGTCCTCAAATATTGCATAACTACAGAATATCCTACCACAATCACCTTAATAGGAACTTCCCACGTTTTAGTGATGGAAGAGGTCCATCAAAATGGAGGCTTTCCTGGTGACCTAAAGGGATCAAAGTAGCAAGTATAGTATCCAATCCTACTTTCCCCTCTCTTTATCATCGAGTAAAAGGTCTAGGTCAAGAAAGATAAGAGGTATAAGGTTGTTTGAGTGCCTACCTAGAACAAGAACAATTTATAGCATGTATATGATTATTTCCAAGTTCAAACAAGCAATAAATGCCTCTTAAATACACTAGACATGAAAAGTTGCTATGGCTATTATAAATTTGTAGCAATTAAAATTGGTACATAGCAGTAAATAATTTATAATAGCGACAACAAATATTGATAAAAAATGCAACAATTAACAAGGAAAACTTAGCAAAAATCCACTAGAAGAATACTCAATTGTTATATGCAATTTATGAATGAGTTAGGCCACCAACCAATGAGTGTATGAAAAAAATAGAGGAGTTATCAGGTGGTTGTAGCAAAAAATTTCAACAACAATGTTTACTAACAAATTAGTAATTGTTAGTGCTAGCAATGTTAGTAGAGATATTAAGAGAGTTGAAAGAAAGTGTTTGTTGATCAATTTCACCACAAGAGAGTTATGTAACCAGTTCCTTAGGGATTTGGAGTCATTATAACATCAAATGCAACAATACTTGAAGATTAAACTAGTAGAAACCAAGAAGTAGGGTTTAAACTCTAATGTGATAGAACATTAGGGCCTTAGGTTTTAAACCTTAAAGATAAGGATTCCTAGAGTGAAAGCACATTTAGGATCTAGTTAGCAACCTTTTCTCCCTTCTTGATGCTTCAACTAGGTTAAGATCAAATGTCTAGGGATAAAATCCTAAACTTCTAGCACTTTAGGGATTTAGGAGTCTAACCCTAGAAAGGATTCCTTCACAAATTTTGGATTAAATTAACCTTGTGAGAGGAGGAAGCAATTATGCTCCTCTCTAAGGGTTTCACCAAGCAAGATGTCTAGCATGAAATAAAATAAAAAAATCCATGAAACATAATAGCATAAAGATAAATTGCATAAGTTTACTTACTCCAACCAAGATATCATGAGATAAAAACCCTAATTGTGGAAATTCCTCTCCAAAATCAGCAGACACTCCACAATTGATCCTCCAAAAATAGTGCATGAGAAAAAAATAGCTAGTAGCCCAAATAGGGCGAAAATTTCAGAAGTATTGTCTCACAAAGGAGATTTGTTATGATCAAAAATGAAATGTGAGGGTGGGATTTTTATATGTGGCCACCCTAAACCAATGTTTCCACATAAATTTTTCAACTACAAATTAGAAGAGGGACGACCCCTTCATTTTCCTCTAGAATATGCCAAAATGAAAAATACATAAAGTAGAACCCTAAAAAAGTGTGACATCGTGCCCTAGAAGGGTGACCTATGGATGAAAATGTGATGTCAAGCCTTAAGGAGTGGAACTTTGGGAATCCCTAGGCCATGTGTCATGCTCTAATGTACAAAGGTGTCATTCCATGTGTCTCCTCAAGTCAAACCACCTCTGGAACCACACCATCCATCAAGCCCTAGCCTCCAAGGTGACATCAAGGGCTAGAGGGCGATGTCATAGGCCTTCAGAGGCCATGTCTTAGTGAAAGAGGGTTGTAATCCCATACTTTATTTATTCCATAATGCCTCTGAAGGTAACATCCTCCATCCTTTGTGCACAACAGTTCCAGGTGCCCTATCCATCCTGTGAGCTTTCTGCCCATGTATGCGGCATATGACCAGCCTGCTCAAAAACCAAGCTCATTTTTTTGATAAGCCCAATTATTTCCTATCCTAGAGGCTCATCTTAAGCACATTTTTCCACCATAAAATGACTTAATACTTATTGTTTACCATATTTAATAGTAAGTCACGTATATTTTTGCACGTTGCTTAGTAAATGTGTTTTGAGGTGGAAATATGTGTATATTATACCTTTTTTCTCTAATGTCTATGCCAAAATATCTGTGTAGCACCAAGTAGGTTGAACTCCATGAATCAAGAGATCTTAAGGGCATCAACATCCTAAAAATAGGGGATTTTGTCTCCCTCAGAGCATTTCCTGCCAAGAATCAAGGGACATTGTACCCACCTACCTCCAAAGTGTTGTATGTTCATTAATATCCACTCCTAATCAATAACATTTCAATATATAGAAGAGATTGACTGAGATCCCCTATTTCCCAACTTGTCTCCTCAATCTAGGCAAGGAAGTCAAACTCTCAACACAATATATAGACCTCTAGCCTAGGAGAGATGGAGACATATTTTTTAGAATATTGTATTGAGAATTTGCTCTGAAGACTTCTGTTGGAGACTTAGAGCCTTTTTCTCTTGATTTACTATTGATGTTAATGGAATAAAGATGGTCTTCTTTTCATCTTATTAGAGTTTTCTCAAGCTTCCTTGTGCTTCTTGGGTAGGGCCCACTCAAGAGGGCTCAATGAACCTGTTGCAATTTCTTTAGGTCTTTGCATGTTAAGATAGTGATTAGTTAGGATCCCATTTATTGTGAAGATTAATGTAGTTTTGCATGATTAATTTTTCTTTATGTCAATTTATCATTAACTAGTTAGTTACAGTAGGCATCTTGTAGAAATATCCAACAGCCTATTGGAACACTCTTGGTTGACTTCCCAAGGCCAATAACTTCAGATCTATTCCATTTTATTATAGTCTATATTTGTTGATGCTTCAAAACACTTACACTATCTTTCTAGGCCTGTTCTGGATTCTTGTAGGAGTTCTTGTAGAAACCTTCTGTAGGACTATTTTAGTTCTAGATTTCACTTTATCTTAATATTGTTTTCATAAGAACAACAATAAACATTAAGAATAGATATAGTTTCTTATTGACCAAAGGGTTAAGCATAAAATAGCTTTTTTAGTCCATGCATTAGTTTATCTTTTCTTTAATTGCAGTTTTTTTTCATCCTCTAGAATGAATTCATTTTTTTATTTAAGTTTCCTCTTTATGGTTTAGTATGATTTTTAGATTAAATTCATTTCTTTTTCAATCTAGATTACTTGTATTTTTAATTTGGTGTGCTTTCTGCAATATTTTAAATTTTCATTTTGTCAATTCAATGTATTGCACCATTTCATGCATTCCAACCCTTGATCAATCTCAGACCTATATTATTGTCAGTGCACACTACATACATATACATTTCACCTCTCAAGTTTGTATGAAACCTGGGTTGACAAAGTAAAGTAAGGAGCCAAGGATACAATAGTGTTATTGTTGTTATTCCTAGGGCCATCATTGTTCATCATCCAAGGTCCCAAGGCTATGAGAGCCACTATCTGAGAGTTTTGAGTCACCAGATGACTCACTACTATCGATCACATGTTCCAAATCCTGCAATAAGGCACAAAATCTCAGGCACAACCCAAGATGTCCCTCAAAAATCCATGTTAGGGTCATTCAAAACAAAGTATAATATAATACAAAGTAAACCAATGTTCATAAGACACGTTAGTCATTAAATCATGCAAAATAAGTTGATGCCTAAGATACAAGCCATGTAAAAAACTCACCCCAATATCCCCTTCGAGTATCACCTAATCCCAAGACCTTCTGGGGGTCACCAATTTTAAGTATGGGAGGGCCTTCATCCAACCCTATTAGGTGTGCCACCTAGATAGGAAATAAATAACCCATGTAGAGAGATAGGTCCCGAGAATGATAAGGGAAAGTAAAAACCCATCAAAATTAAGTGTTAATATGTTATGGTTTAAGGCTTCCTTCATGGCTTATGGTGTCAATCTCAATGAGTGATTTTGTTGAGAGTGTGCTTGCTCTTGCATTACCCAATATTTTTTTGCCTCCTTTTTCCAAATCCCTTCATTATCCATTTATCTAATCCCTACTTTCATTTATAATTTGCAAATTTGAGGGTCTCCTTTACAGGTTTTCCAAGATTTAGCATTACATTTTTGGGTTCGGGGCAAGCACTGAATGAGTAAAGCTCAAGTTGGATCAGATTTTGGTGGTCCTTATTTTCTTTTTTCACTTTATTTTTAGCATCATTTTCTTATTCTTTTATATCATCTGCAATCTACCTATGGGTTCTCGGCCCCTTTCTCATGAGAGTATGGGCCATAGCAAAAGTTTAGGATATATGAAAGGCTCTATGATGAAAAATTTGAAGTATGGTTGGGAGAGGAACGTTACCCTTGGGATGGAACCCCAGTATTACCCCTTTTCCCTGGGTAGTGACAACACAGGACTAGGGCACAAAAGTTGACCACCAAAATAAAACAAGGCAACCAAGACAATTTCTCAAGCAAGTGATCCACTATCCAACTTCAACCAATGATCCTTGTCCACATTCCCAATAAATTAAAAAAAAACACCTTGCATGAAAAAATGGATAACCATACCTCATGGTGACATTGGCTTACCATGCCCCATACCCTAGGTTGCTTGAATGTGACAATCCTTGGTTTATCTATGCTGGGAGGAAATCAAGGGGGTTGGTTGATCATCATAATCATGGTGTAAATCATGTTCTCCATTGTGGGCCTCGAGACATTATCTCCTCCAGTTACCCCTGGGTTGGGGGGTAACAAGTCCTTATGGTGGATTTCCTTGGAGAATGATGGTGCCTTCTCATGCTTTTTTACTGCCTGTCATTCCCATGATCATCCCTTATGCTATGGGATATGGATGTTGTCACTTGTCTAGCACTAGTTGCTTGTTTTGTGCCAGATTCTTTGTTAACTTGTTTATGCATCATATTCACACTCTGAAGTATCTCTTCCTAATCCTTCATAACCTTTAATTATCTTTTTTGTAGCTCTCCACTTCCCTCTACAGACTTCTCATAGTTACAGGCTCCTGCATCCCTCTTCTTCCATTAGACTTTGTCTCAACATTTCCCATGCTGACATGCATATCTTTGACCTCTTCCTCATGGTTGTAATATCCATAGACATATTCCATAACTCCATTCCTCATATAAGAACCAAAAAAAAATTCATGTACCTCTAATTCTGCAATAAATGTGCATGTGATAATTATTTTTAGAACATGCATAGAATAAAACATTTCATCAATTACAATACAAGTTATACTTCACATCAATTTATGAATAACACAATGCACCAATTCAAAATCTGATTTCTTAGATGCATTTCTCTCTGAAACATCTCTTCAACGATTGTACTCGTGCTTCATTCTAAGTTATGAGGGAAAAGTTACAACATGCACAAGTTGCAATTTTCCACTCATTTACTGCTACAGAAATTATTTATTAATTTCTGATAAAATTTGAGTGCCCAATTCAAAACTCTAGGTGTACAAATGTCTTCTCCTCATAAATACCTTTTCAACAACTATTTTTTTTCTCAAATGTTAGCTCCGAGCTGAAATTTATTGTAAGGTACCAGATGTAATATAATATGCAAAAACATGAATAATCAACAGATATCAAATGGAACAACAAAATATTGAGAAGAGAAACACCAAAAATGATACCTTTATTCAACAAAGCAATGTTCACTTGCCTCTTCAAGGGAGAAACCTCCAGCAAAACAGAGCTCTATTACAATAATTCTCAAGACAAAACTTATCATGCCTCCTACTCTTATTTATACTAATTCTATCTTTTAAAGAACCTTCTAACAGAAGATATTTCTAGAAGCAGAAGCTTCTATTTGGTCTTCTTACATTGACTTGTTCCCATTTATTAAATAGGCCTTATAAAATAATGTTGGCCTTTATTACATTGAAAATATATTATTCTACGTATGTGAGGGGTTAGGGAGGTTAGGTCCCTAACATTCCCTCCCCCCTTGAAAAACAACCTTGTCCTCAAGGCTTGAGATGAGGCAATTGTTGCAAAATGGTGGTGGGCTCCCAAGTGGCATCTTATGGAGTTGTATCCTTCCACTACACTAACACTTCCTTAATGGTTCACTGACATAGATGATTCTCTCACTAGTCCAAGACTGCTTGGCGTTGCAACCAAATGGAACATTCTTCATCCAACTCAGGGAGATTGGTTTGAGTTTGTAACTTAGTTCCAATCACCTTATTTAAGCATGATACATAAAAAATAGGATAGAGATTAGAATCACTGGGCAGAGCTAACTGGTAGGAAACTGGCCCTACGCGCTTGAGAATTGTATAAGGACCATAAAATTTGGAAGAAATCTTCTAACAATGGTCGTCTTTGAGTGAATTCTGTTTGTATGGTTGTAGATGAAGAAACACCTAGTCCCCTTCAACAAATTGACGTTCAAAATGACCTTGATCATATTGTTTTTTCATGTGATTTTGAGCCATCACCAAATTTTATTTTAAGGGTATGGATAATGGCCTCACGTACTATAAGATTTTTGTCAACCTCTTGAACCTTCGAGACACCTGGCATGTATGAGAGAACTAATGGTGTATTTTTTTCTATATACTGCTTCAAAAGGAGTCATGCGATTAGTTGTATGGTAAGATGTGTTGTACCACCATTCATCTAGTGGTAACCACTAATCCCATTGATGTTGTTGATCATATGCAAAACACCTCCAATATGTTTCCAAACACTTGTTGACAATTTTAGTTTGGCCATTAGTTTGGGGATGATATATGGTGTTGAGATGCAATTGGGTGCCTTATATCTTGAACAATTATTTCCAAAAATTATTGGTGAACATGGGATCCAAGTCAGAGACAATAGAATGAGGCATGCCATGAAGTTTGAAGATATTATCCATGAAAACTTGAGCCATTGTGCATGCGGTGAAAGGATGTTGAAGAGAACAAAAATGAGAATATTTGGAAATATAATCAACCACCACCATGATGACTGACTTATTGTTAGATTTAGGTAGGCCCACAATGAAATCCATAGAAATATCCCAGAAAATAAAAGGGGGAATTGGAAGGGATTGCAGTGTGCCTAGTGCTTTGACTGTTTCTCCCTTATTTCATTAACAGACATCACATTTAGCCACAAAAACTGCAGACGTCCTATTTCATACCATCCCAAAAAAAAGAATGTTTGATTGTTTCATAAGTTTTGGTAAACCTTGAATTCTCGTCTGTGGGTGAATCATGAAGGTTAGACAGCACCATGGATTTAAGTTGCGACTGTTTTCTTAAATATAGATGGCATTTTTAATGAAGCTCATTATTGTACCAAGAGTACCCTATAGAATTTGGAGAATGTTCTTGCAATTGTTGGATCAAGCAAGATATTTTGGGGTCTTGGAGTCATTCCTAGCGAGCAACTTGGAGCCAATATAGTACAATAAAGGAGAAGTAAAAGAGGGGCCATTCTTCTTTATATTTTTGGGAAAGAGAATCAACGAACACATTTTATTTTCCCTTCTTGTAAATGATATCATAATCATAGCCAAATAGCTTGGTCACCCATTTTTGTTGATCCGGGGAGGAACTTTTTTGTTCCAAAAAATACTTGAGGCTCTAGTGATTAGTTTTAATATGGAAGCATTGCCCCAACAAATTAGGACACTAGAGATCCACAACATGCATAATAGCCAGTATTTCCTTTTCATATATTGATTGGCCCAAATGTTTGTCTGAAATTTGTTTAGGTCGACAATCTTGCATGAGGAATGCCCTAATTCCTTTTCCTAACGCATCACATTCAAAGACAAAAACCTTGGTGAGATCTGGGAGTGCAAGGAAAAATGTCATGCACATAGCCTCTTTCAAGGCATGGAAGGAGTGATCAACTACTGGAGTCCAAGTGAAGGCATTCTTTTTAAGGAGAGCAGTGATAGGTGCTGCACTTTTTCCATAATTCTTAAAAAACTTGTGATAATAACCTATTAAACCCATAAATCCATGAAATATCTTAAGAGTTTTAGGGAGAGGCCAATCCTACATAGCTTAATTTTTTTAGGATCCACCCTTACAGCATCCTTTCCAACAATATGACATGGTCACTCCACTTATGAGGCTCTAAAGGCACATTTATATTGTTTGAGGAAAAGTCAGTGTTGAAAGAGTAGATGGAGAACATGATCCACATGGACAAGATGGTATGTCCAAGTTTTAATATAGATGAGAATATCATCTAAGAAAACTAAGACAAAATGACAGAGAAAAGGACAGAAGACATGATTCATGAGGATTTGGAAAGTGGAAGGGGCATTTCACAGGCCAAAGGGCATGACCAAGAACTCATAGTGACCCTCATCAATTCTAAAGGAAGTCTTGGGAATGTCTTCTTATTTCATACGGATCTGGTGGTATCCAAAATGGAGATTAAGTTTAGTAAAGTAATGATCACCACTCAATTCGTCCAAGAGATCATCAATGACATGAATGGGAAACTTGTCTTTGATGGTGAGTTTATTAAGGGCGTGAAAGTATGGACACATGCACCAAGTACCTTATTTCTTGAGTACCATGACCACAAGAGAAGAATAAGGGTTGGTACTAGGACAGATAACACCTGCTTCAAGAAATTCTTGAATTATTATCTCAATTTCATTCTTCTGGGCAAAGGGATGATGATAAGGATGAATATTTGGAGAATATTGCCAGGGACAAGAGGAATGGCATGATCATGAACACCACGGAAGGGGGAAGTCCCTAGGGAGTGGAAAAAATAGATTGGTGTTTGGATATGATATATTGGAGGCCATGACGCATGGAGGGTGTCTCGACTACTTGAATGGAATGGAGTTGGGAAATAATACCCGAATGACATTTTTTGAGAAACTTTTCCACTCGAAGGGAACTGATGATCTCAGGGGAACCATTTGTGATTCCTTGGAACTAATATTGTTGTCCCTCCTATTGGAATTTCATGGTTAATTCCTTAAAATCCATGAGAATGGGACCCAAAGTTCATAACCATTCAACACCTAGCATAATTTCACAACCGCCCATGTCTATAGAAAACATATGGGATTTTAGGTTATACTGACCAATTTGGAGCCGCACATTTTCATAACATCCTCCACATTTCATGGATCCTACATTGCCAATCATGATTTGAAAATTATTGACGGCAGGGATATAACAATTAACTTCTTGGGTAATGAAATGATGAATAAATTGTGGTTGATACCATTGTCAACAAGGATGATGACTTTCTTATTCTTAATGTAACCAATTAACTTGAAGGTTTGGGGAGAAGAGAAGCCAATGAGGGAATTTAGTGAAATCACCAGTTCAAATTATGGTGGAACATAGGGTGGATTCAAATCAAAGAGGGTACATGGTATCTCCTCCATGGGAGCAACAACTTCCTCCTCTTCAGAAACATCTTTAGTCATGGCCATAAAAAGATTTTGTCCCTTACACTTGTGCCCTAGAAAATATTTGTAATCACAATTATAGCAAAGACCCTTGAGTTGGCGTTCATTCATTTCTTCCTAGGTTAATTTATGAATCTTGAAGGGGTTTGCAAGAGGGGTAGGAGTGATGGTTTTAGGGAGAGGAAGAAAATATGGTTTTGTAGTCTGGGAGGAGACAATCTGTTGAGATTCCTTGGCATGTAGAATAGCTTCCAACCAATTTTGGGGGAGGTCCATGAGAACATGGGCATGAATTTCATCTTTCAAACCACTGATAAAAAAAATTTGGAAGAAGGCATTTGAAATTCCCTCCATTCTAAAATCCAAGTGATCAAAGGCTGCAATAAATTCTTCCACTATCCCAGACTACTTTAACATGGTCAATCAACCTAAATGATGGGTGTCGGAGTCAAAGTAGTCATAAATCTTTGCAACAAAATGTGTCCAAGCCACATACCCTTAGTGTGCCTTTCTATGCTATTTCCACCATTTTTGGCGTTTTGGATCCAAATGTAGGATATCATAATGAAGCTTGGATAAATCATCAGTAATTCCATGCAAAGAGAAATATTGTTCCATTTGAGTGACCCATCCTATGGGATCTCAGCCATCAAATTTGTTCACCTCAATTCTGGTAAGGCGGAGGTCTCTAGGAAGGTGGGTGGAATGAGGACCTTGGTAATGGGTAGAGTCATTTTCTTCCTTATGAGGATGGTTGTTTAGAAGACGTAGGGTTCATGGAGTTGCTCATCAATTGGGTGAGTGTGTATTTGATGTCTTTGTTGTGGGCACATTGATCATGTAGGGTCTGAACAGAGGAATTGAGCCTGCCAAGGTTGGAATTGATAGTCTTGATGTCCTCCTTATTCTGCAGATTGTCAGTTATCAAGGTATTGATTTCTTTAGTGCGGGTGGTGGCCATTTGGGCAAAGAAAAAAATAGGCAGACGGGTATGCACTAAAAATATTACATGTGAGGGGTATCATGGCAAATGGGGAAAAGAGAGGAATCCAAAGGGATATGTGGAAAATAAGGGTGTCGGGAAGGGTGGGTGGGACCAAAGAGTAAAATGGTGATAGGTGATATATATCATAGTAATCAGGGTGAAAAGGGGAATCTAATGGGATAGGGCCCAAATAAGGATGTCAGGAAAGGGGGTTGGGTCCATGAAAAAATATTCTCTTAAAAATGACAGGTACCATAGGAATCGGGGAAAATAGAGGAATCCAATGGGATAGGTCCCAAATAAGGGTGTCGTAGGGACCTATATACTGAACTCTTGTGGAGTTATAATCCAATATAAATAATAATGCAATGACGAAATGCCTATATTCTTAACAAGAAGAAATGTGTAGTAATTTTGCAACCTGAATGCAGGAGGCAAGGTTGCATGAAAATAGATCTTGTATATTCATTTTATGTTATGTTTCCATCCCAAGGGTTAGGGTGTTGATGGTTTCTACAGACAGTGGTTTTCCATGTGCTATATCTCTCTAATATACATGTAGGGTCAAACAATAGTACTTGGCCCAATATATTAGGGTACCAACTACAGAGGCTAGACTGTACCCTTATCTGTACTACCCGATTACCCAGGTACTAGAGAGTATCTTCCCGAGTGTTTTTCTTAGTGGCACTATAGTAGTCAGGTGATCAATTAGTTTATATGTGAAGGGCTTTAGGAGATCTAGGCCAATCCATATATAGGTGTTGTCTGATGTGTTACCACTAAAAGGTGTAACAATAGGGGTTAAAAGGGTGGCCAACATTGTGTGCTTAAGAACCACTTGTAGTTCATGCGGTATGCTTCCCTGGTCGTATATTTGTGCGTTGAATGACATATCTATTTATTTTTAAGATGTCGGAACATGTCTCTACCCTGCAAAAAAAATAAGCCACAATTCCTGCCAAGGAAAGTGATCTAATACCACTTGTAAGGTACTATATGTAATATAATATGCAAAAATAGGAATATTCAGAACATATCATGGAACAACAAAATATTGAGAAGAGAAACACCAAAAATGATTCCTTTATTCAAGAAAGTAATAATCACTTGCCACTTCGAGGGGGAAACCTCTAGCAGAGCAGAGCTCTATTACAATAATTCTCAAGACAAAACTTGTCATGCCTCCTACTCTTATTTATACTAATTATATCTTGTAAAGAACCTTCTAGCAGAAGATATTTCTAGAAGCAAAAGTTTCTATTAGGTCTTCTTACCTTGACTTGTTACCATTTATTAAATAGGCCTTATAAACTAATGTTGGCCTTTATTACATCAAAAATATATTGTTCTACCTATGTGAGGGGCTAGGGAAGTTAGGTCTGTAACAGTTATGGCCCGAATTAGTTTAGGTTTTTTTTCCCAATTTATCCCTATATGCTACATGAGTCTTCTGTTTCTTCCTACACATTTTTAGGTGCCCATATTCCACAATATGGCTCCAAAATTTTCTCTATATATCATAATCTTTCTATAGACTATTCATGTTCCCCAAACAAACTTTTTAGCAAGGAGTTATTCCCTCTGCAAGTAAACTAGTGCCGAAATTTTACTCTTGTTGTTTTAGTTGTAACTTTCTCATACGATCTTTGTTTTGCACCTGAAGTAGCTCATTCGATATCTCTCTCCAAGTTATTGTATTTAAGCTACAAAGACAAAGTGTGCCTTCGTACACTCTATTCTCGTGGGCGTTGATTTCCTAAAAACATCGTTCAAGGCCTCAAAATTTCCTCTCAAGTTTATTGCCTTCAAAATCTTGAAATTTTTTTAGAAAATTGACTATTTTACTATTGTATCACTCCTTAAATCCACACCGTTGATCTAAAAAATGGAAGAAAACTCAACCGTCGATTTGTCAAACCTTCTCCAAGCCCATGTACAAATGTCAACCATCGATATCTAGCTTGAAGTGAGTTGGACTATTGATCCAAGCTACTTTGAAAATCGGTGATCGTTGTTTTCCTTTAGGCACATGCAACAATTTTCCAAAACCATCGACCTGACTATCAGTCATCAAACCTTTCCTTTGGTAACTGATTGCAACACATCTATGAACCAACTAACCCGACTGTCAACCATTAGTCGTCCGTGATTTCCCTTTGTCTGAATGAAACACCTTGCCAATTCGATCGACCTAACCATCATCCATCCATGTTGACTGACGAAAATAATTCTCCAATTCAGTCGACCTGATCATCATCCATCGGCCATTTCTTGGTTGACATGGTTGTTGGCGCAATATTGGAGACTAGGGTTCTCATAGGTTACCAACAAAGGTATTGTTGTAGTTTAGCAGCATTGGCATATTCAAACTTCCACAAGGGAAGGAAGTCTCGCTTGAAATGTCGTCAAGACTTGTGTGTGGTGAAATGAGTCAGTGAAGATGCATCATCATGTATGACACAACACAATGCAGATTCATACTAGAACATATAAATAATTTTATCATCAAGGGTCTAAACCAATATAAAACTCAAATAAACTATGTGGCGCATTGTAAAGACAATTCCATACATCAGATTCATTTGTAGAAAATAACTCGTTACCAAATACATAGAGTTGAAATAGTTGTTCATCTTAGAAACTAGAGATTCATACACATCAAAATAAAATTTTAGAGCCTGAATAATCTCTTATATTAGCAATATCTCAAAACTGGCCATACATGCAGTGTAACTATCTTACATTCACCCAGGTAGCAGAATGTATTCCCCAGATACCCAGCATAGATTCTAAGCTTATGTCCAAGTAGAGAGACATCCCAGACCCTTTACAATATCCTTTCTCAGATAGACTCAATGAAAATCACATTACCGTTAACAATGGTTAAACATTGCAAGAGAAACAATATCAACCAATGACAACAATGACCAATCACGATAAAACCCAACCAACCCTTTCCCATTACATAACTCCCAGTTTATATTGTTCCAGTGGTCACTTCTTAACTCCACTGTTATATTTTCTTGATTATGTTGTTATCTTTTATTGATTATACTTTTGTTTATTTGTCTCGCTTTCTCCTTGCATGCGCTTGAAGCTTCTAGTTATTACCACTTTCTCGTCCAGGTGGTGCATGATCGGTTTTCACTGTTGGAACACTTGTAGTTAAATTTCTTCTCTCACTAACTCCTTTCCACCACTTCTAATCTTTTGTTGCTTGGCTACACTTTCCACAAAACTTTAGGATTTCCCAAAATCAGGTTCTCTTCAAAAATAGAGGGCCCAAGAGGCCCTGACCACAACCTTTGACTCGTCCTGAGTCAACCTTCTGTCTCTTTCGCCTAACCTTCTACAAACAGAGGGCCCAATTCTAGTACAATGGAAAGAGCTTGTTCACCAAAATTGTCATAGTGATTAATATGGTCCTACCATTTCCTTTCCAAAATAGAGGCTCCCGCAACAAATTACTGAGTGGAAGTCACATCAAGTTCCTTCATTTTTTTAGCCAACAAAATAGTCCATTCTGTGTCGGCAATGGAATCGATCTACTGCATCTAGACGTATTCATCTTGGACTATAGGCATGAAGTTTCAAATATCTTTCTTTTCAACCCTAGTGGATTCGTTCATTGCATCCACTCATTAATCTTCGGCCTGAATTTCTGCAAACTTGGCGGCCTGCTCAACAGGGTTAGTCATAGATTTGGATTCTACATGCATGGTGTTGAGTTCTGCACAAAATTTTGTGATTGGTTGGTTGCATCGGTCCAACAAACCAACCTAGTCATTGACCATGTCAAAGAGTCAATGACACTCATCAGCACGGGCATGAAGTAAGGAACAGACCATATTTCCCTCTGCAACTTCCTGCATAAGCTTTTGCATAATTTCTTTGGGATGATCCATTTCTTTCAATTTAATCGCAACCAACTCCCACTACAAAGTATCCGTCTTTGCAACCAGTTGGGACCATGAACCGGCAATGAGCTCAACCCATTGTAGAGGCAAAGCTAGAATGATATCTTCAGGTAGCTTAGGCACCATCTGTCTAAAAGTGGGCCAGACTTGGACTAGTTTATCTGACACAACTGCAACAAAGGATTCATATTGCATGTGCAATCCATGCTCGTATTTCATGACCAAAGAGGATAGTGTGATGACCTCTCGCATTTGTTTCATTTGTTGTGATATCTCGTCATTTTTTTTCTCAACTGCAGTGATTTTTCATTCCAATTGATCAGTAGAGTTGCACAAAAGATGAAAAATTTGTGTCGTAGCCCTTGTGGACACCTCTACAATGGTAAGAGAATGATCGAAGGGAAACCTTGAAGTAAGTAGTTGACCACTCACAACAAAACGTCCTGACAAGATGGGGGTACCAACACCATCTGGACTAGTCGAGGGATCTCTGAAGCTCTGCGCAATCTGGTCGTGGACCTCTTGCGAAAGCACTACAATCACACCAATTTTCTCCAGACATAATTTGAGGATAGCTCGACATTGTTGGGGTCCTGTAGCATGGGTGCAATTTTTTTCTTGAATAAATGGGTATTGTGAGTCGAGTGCATGCCTTCCTAGGAATTTGTCTATGTATATGGAGTATCTATGTCCATATTTGTGTGTACCTTTGGCTTTGTCTTTATATCAGAATGGATAATACTGCATGGCTATGTGTCTAGGGGAACTTGGATCTGCAAATCCTGGGGAATAGAGGATGGTATCCAAAGGGAGGTTCTGACATTTGTAGTAAAAGGGTTGGTGGACTTTGGCAAGACCATGTCGAAATGTATGTGAGTGAGGGATGATGAATTCGTGAATGGGATATCAGTGGGTAAGGTATGTTGTTGGCTAGGGATTTCCTCAAGAATGAGGGTATACTTTTTCTCCACCAAAGGGTCATCGATGATGGTTATTACAAGAATTGATGAGGGAATGGGCATAGTGGTGAGTATTAGAGGTGTAGTGGTGAATATAGGAGGTGGAAGGGAATACAGAAGAATGGCCTCGATGATAAGGGGGTCAATAGAAAAATTAGAGGGAGAATCGATGTGTTTTTTTTGGAAATGAATGGCAGAAGAAAATACTTCACGTAATTGCTTACCCAAAATAGTGGCATCATTTGGAATAGAAGAGAAGGGAATCTGCATTGTCCCCCCTCATAGCGCTACCTCTTTTCCTTCGTCTTCCCCTTCCTTTAAACTTAAAGGCGTTCGTTCCCTTTTTGTTGAGTTGGCACCTATGTCAAGAGTTGGCAAAGGGGCAAACCATTGCCCGAGGGTATGAATCTTGTAGGATACACTCGACTACTTATTTTTGCTAGTAACACCTGGCCATGTGGTAACTTCCTTGTCGAGCACTACCTCATTCAGCTAAAATGGTAAAGGATTCATATGGAAAAGAGTTGGAGCATCCCCAAGAGGTCACACAAATGTATGGTCATGACTCATCCTGAACCAGATGTTGTGAGTGTGTCGATTTAGTAGCACCTACGGGATTTGTGGCATTTGTGTCGTGGTGATGAGGTCAATATACCACTCTGAAAATGTTGCAGTGTGAGCTATCTCATTGGTTGTCACATTGCGAACATGCCATGGGTCGAAAAGTTTGGCGATATGGTTGTTAGGAGTGTGGGAGATGTTGTGACCCTTTGGCGTCTGCCACCTCCACATAGCTAATGATACTAATAAGTAGCCATATATGAAGTACCCTGGATTCTCATGTGCATCCATGCAATCCTAGAAAAATTATGTGAGAAAATATTTACACCAATTTAATGGTGCACCATTTTTGGTAAATTCTACTACTGCTATGGCATCAAGGGTGCACTCGTCTTTCATGTAATTCTTCATTAATTTCCCCACAATAAAAGAGCGGTCCATGTGGAGGTTCTCATCATGTATCAGCACAATTTGATCTCCGTGACCTCCTTATCGAGTTTTATATTTGTCGTATAGGATAATTTCACCCTTTTTTTGACCATGATTCCCATATCCTTGGAATCCCTTTGTGACATCTTGACCTTCCATGAAAAATCGGTGAGCTTATGAATGTCCTTGAAGTGGATAGAGTAGGCATGTTCTAACCATAAGGTGTTGTTGTGCACTCAGTGATGAGAAATTTCGTGCATCGGTTGACTTCTTCGGTAGTGCCAATGACTATTAGGTCATGAAGACTCATCAAGGTAGAATCTCGCAGTGGTATGTACTCAGGTTTCCACTACCACTCAAATTTTCCATCCATAAATATGATACAATCCATAAATGTGTGAATATCCATTTGTGGAAACAGGGCGGTGCCTGTAAAATAAAGGTCGACCAACCGAGCTTGCTCGAATTTTCCATGGAGATCACCCTGAACAACAATCCATGGATCAATAAATTACTCTGAAATAAAAATTTTAGGAAAATCTCCCTATCCAAAAGTGTGTACCATCATAGAAGACCGGCATTGGTAGATAAATAACATTGGTGGACAAAGGTGCATATGTGGGCTCAGATATTTCTCAGGGGGATCTGGGACTGAAGATGCAAATAGATTAACTAAACACAATAACACTTAGCAGTTGGGTAAAGTCAAGTTTATAGGTACGGTCAGGAGGTGACGTGATGAGCATGCATTAATACATACAACGTGGAGGTAACTCAACATTAATGTCGTACATGTCCATTAAACGTGGTGAAATCCATGAGCAGTTCAAGTAATTAAGATCATAGGAAAAGACACAATACCGAGATATCGAGGTGAACGGGAAAGTAATTTCCACACCAGTGCTCATCCGCAAAAATATCGACGGTTGTGAGGACATAAATGACTTTGAATGGTGATGATGGGATGGCAAGAAAAAAGGTATGAATGACATTTAACTAACCTAGTGACAGTGAAAAGCACGGGTTTCAAGCTTGGAAGATACAAAATATGAAAGGATTTGATTTTGACCTCCATGACCACAAAGGTGATATTTGGGTTGGAAACATTGATAGGGACAACTAGACGTTAGGACAAGTGATAGTCGGACATGTCACCAATTTATTGACGGAAATGGAAAACAATAACTAATGAAAAATCCTACCTATTGTATTCACTCCCACTTATAGGAGCATTGAAAAGTAACACTTATCAAGAAGAGATATAGGGCTTCAATCATGTTCCATTCACCCATCCAAGACAAAGAATACTATCTAGTTGTACGAGCTTGGCAACTCCAAACTCATGGATTTCCACAACAATAAAAGGTCCCAACCAATGCATTTGTAATTTTCCCAGATGTTTTTGATACTTGTTATCGTATAATAGGACTTGATCACCTTACGTGAAAGACTTAGTTTTAATATTCCTATAATTCCAATTCTTTTGTCGATCCTTTTCTACCGCCTGATGAAAATCCACTATGAATCTAGTTTCTTCAAACTCCATTAGTTCTGCAATTTGTGCTACGATGGATTTATCATTTGTCATCTTAGTATCTTGTGTATAAGTGAATAGAATCAGAGTTATAAACTCAGCTGGAACTACTGCTTCTCTTCCATATACTAGTTGAAATGGGGTAAACCTGTGTAATTTCTTTGTAGTGGTTCAGTAAGCCCATAACACAGTTCGAACTCTCTCATCCCAATCATCATGATTTATGTAAAAGACTTTAGTTAATACCCTCTCTAAGATCTTGTTGAAGGATTCAAATGTTCCATTATCTTGTGGATGGTACGGACTACTCTTATGGTGTTGAATCAAAAACTATCTTGTGAGGGTGGATATAGTCTCACTAATAAAGTGCGCACCTTGATCATTGGTCAAGCTCCAAGGACATCCAAACTTGGTAATTATGTTCTAAAAAATAAACCATGTTGTTGTGTCTGTAGACAAATTCCAAACATCCTGTGCTTCCTCCCAATGATTCAAGTAATCAGTTGCAGTAATAATGTATCTTACCTTTGAATGCCTCGTGGGGGGATTTATCGAACCAATGAAATAAACATCCCACTTTTCAAAGTCTTGCAATGCTCAAATAGGGTGTAAGGGTAACTCATCGTGGCAGGATGGCTTTCCAACTCATTGATATACATCACATGCCTTGGAATATGCTTTAGCATCCTTGAACATTGTTGGCCACCATAATCCTACTTGTAATATTTTTCAAAAAGTTTCCTTTCCGCCTACGTGTCCTCCCACAAATCTGTTGTGACACCCCCACAAAATAATAGGTCTTTCATGGTCAATTACACATTATCTGAGGATGTTATCCAATCCTAATTTGTATAATTATCCCTAAATGAGTTGATAGTCTGTTACTCAGACCACTAGTTGTCTCTTTTGAGTTGTGGAATAAACTTCATAGCATGTACTCATGCTCAAAATTAATGCAATGTCAGACAAGTAATTAGGAATAACTTCTACTTTAACAAAGATCTACATCTAGGATTTGATCATCTACAGCCCCACCACTCTCTCCTAACTTTAGTCTAGATAAATGGTTTGGACCCACATTTAGTTTGTTGAACTTAACAATGACCTCAAAATAAAATTTTCGAAACAACAATAACCATCTGTAAATTCTTCCTTCTAACATAGGCTTATTAACAAGATATTTCAAAGAATAGTGGTTAGTAAATAATTTAAAGTGACTACCTATCAAATAATGTCTAAACTTTTGCAAAGCATAAATCATGTCCAAACCTTCCCTTTCAGTTGTAATGTAGTTGCACTCATCCTGAGAAATCTTCTTATTGGAAAAGTAAACAGGATGATCCAGGTTGTGCAAGGATTACCCCCAAAGCAATGCCAGAAGCATCAATTTGGATATAGGAGGATAGGAGAAGTACTTAACTTCTCTTTGAGGGTATCAAAGGCTTGATCACATTCTGACGTCCAACTAAAAGCCTCAGATTTCTTTAACAACTTTTCCAACAGGGCGGTTATTCTTGCATAGCTTCTGATAAATGTGTGATAGTATCTTGTGTAACCTAACATTGACCACAACTATTTGTAATTTGTAGGAGGAGGTATATTTAGTATCACGACAATGTTTGCAAGATCCACCAGCACTCCTTCCCTACATAATATATGTCCAATAATATTCCCAAATGGTACACAAAAAATACATTTTTTTACGTTTAGGAAATTTGTAGTTGTTTGCAGTGATCCAAAATCATCCATAATAGCATTATATGCTCCTTTAATAGGTTGTACATAGTCCAATAATCCATATAGACTTCAATAAACTTGTGAATGAAATCATGGAATGTTGCAAACATCATCCGAGAGAACACCATTGGGGAATTATTGAGCCCAAAAGGCATTGTTAGGAGAAAACTCTATCTATGGCAAGGGGTAAACCACAACAGATGGAAATGACTTTAGAAATCAACTCTATTCTCAAGTATGCTATATAGACAAATATTCTATCAAGACAAGATAAAAGGCCTACCTCGTCTGGACGTTCGATGAAGTCCATCGTTGAGCACTTGACCCAAAGAAATACACCTACAACTAGTCCTCAAAAACCAAGCAACGCAAGAATATGGTGATAATATATAATGTTAGCACATTTGATATCATAATCCATCAACATTCATAACAAATATGCCCATGGAATAATAATTCAAATATTTGCAAGATATTAATTGGATGAGAAAAGAGTATTTCTATTAAGATATAATCAGCAGAAGTGAATAAGTTACAGACTCCCACTTCGACACGGTTTGGAACCGATAAACTATGTTCCTTCCAGCTGGGCCTCCACCACTTCAATCCTCCACCAAAGGCAAGCTCATATAAGAGAAAAAATGAAGTTATCAATCAAATAAGGGAAGATCTTGGGGGTTGAACAATGTGTTCAGACTTAAAGGACAAAGGGATGCATACTCAATGTGAAGTGAATAATTTCTCCAGAGTAACTTTGCTCTCAAATTCGAATTATTGCTCCTCTTTTCCATAGCTTGGATTTGGCCCATTTATAGCCTTCAAGTGGAACTGAAGGGCCGAGTCGGAATGTTTCAAGTATATGGAAGGCCAAGGATCATTTATCTCGTGATGTGGCATGGAAACCCAACACCATTTTTCAATTTTGGGCACATTTCCCTATGTACGTGGGTTGTAGTGGTGAAACCTATGTATACGCATGTTTTATAGTAGGCAAGATGCATATATGTGAAAAAAATTATATTTTTAGCTCTTGGATTTGCAAAAAGGGATTTGAATTCTGCATGGGGAAATGTAAAAAGGCCTTATGTGCAAGATTGCATGGGATGAGGAAAATATTTCTATAACAGATACCCCCTAATGTGTGAGTTCAGAGGAGTATCTACGATGGACAAAATACATTATAAGACCTAGAAGTGGAGTAATGGGGATCTAGTTGGAAGAACTAGTTGCTCATTACAATCTATACTGACTTTGCACACATGGCTTCCAATATAAATTACACTGCAGATCCATGTGAAAATATACCAAACAATTGTCCATGGCCATGAATAGGCAAATACAAACACGGTTGCATGCCAAAGGTTTTCATAGTCACAGACAAGGCCCAGTAAAACCAGTCTCAAAATCAATCTGAAGATATCTGTATACAATGGAGTACAATTTGATCTCCCATGATCACTGAAGTCACACAAGTATTGGTCCAATGAAAAGGTAGCAACATCTCAGGAAAGTTGTGACTATAAACATCTCAGGAAAGTTGATGTCTTCAAGTCTTCTACACAATCCATCAAAGGTGAAAATCTACATTATGTGAATAAAGGAGTTGAGGTTGAACACAATGAGACTTATTTTGATTATCGTTCATTGAGGTATACCGTTAACAAACGTGAGATAGCCTATCGATGATGAAATTAGATATCAAGGTACCGAGTAAATTATTACAAGTGTGAATAAAGGATTTGAGGTCGAACACTTGAAGAATCCATCGATCAGGAGACATTGATGTATTCCCAACTGTCAATGGAAAGAAAACCTACCACTAATGACTGTAAGCCTCTAGGTACTCATAGAACTCTAGGTCTCTTCTGCAGAATAGATGAGTTGAAGTTGATGGAAGGAGACCCTCTGAAAGGAGAGCATTAAGGCATCTCTCATCATTCAGTACAAGGTACAAAGCAAGAGCTTGATGATTTGGAGGAAATTGGATGAAGAACATTTTCACGAACCAATGACCATGTGCATCTTTCGCGTCTGCCAAGTGCAAGTGGTACATGAAAAATACCCTCTGAATAGAAGCCAATGAGAAAAGCTACTGACAAAGGAAAAGAAACCACCAATAAGTCTAATGGCATCCAATACACTACACAAATACCAATGTGTGAATAGATTTCTTGTCATCAAACACAAGGGAAACCACCCATTCAATGACCAATGATGAAATGTCAATTGTTGGGTTCAAGGTTACCTACCAATGAGGAAACTAGGACCAGGGTGTGCAATAGGAATACAGCTTCATGTGATTCTAAGACAAACTCAAGGTATGGCCAACATGCAAAGTCAAGAGTTCTGAGGAATGGTCGACATAGGTTGATAGATAGCCTTTGAACAAGAGCATCAGACATATGAAATATTCTAGCAACATAGACTCAATGATGAAACCATGAGATGCAGGAGGCATCAATCAAATTCTCCATAGGGACTAGAAGAGTAACCATTCGGGGGAGTAAACTCTCTGTAACGAGCTCAACTTCCTGAGGCCATGCTAAAGCCAAAATTATGATTACAAGTGGACTCAACAATTTTTTGCTATGTTCAAAGGTGACACGATTGTTGCCAATATAATATAATATTCCCTTCTCGCCTGTCTTTTTTTTGTTTTTTCATAATCAAATTAATGTTATGATACAGAGGAGGAAACAAGTGTCGCAAGTAAGAAAAACTAGTTCCAACAGTGGAACAGACCTATGCTCAATGCAAGGAGGTGCATGTGGTAGATGGACACTCAAGGGAATGTTCTCTCCTAGGTATAGGGTGTCAAGTTGCAAAGGATATAAACAAGGCTCTTCTTGGTTGAGGATGCAAAAATGTTGAGGAAAACAGTTTATAACGCAAAGTGAGAACCGGTCATAGGATCAATATTTCAAGCAATGGCATGAGATGCAATCACAACTTAACGCCAAAAAATGTCCTTTTTCATAATTTTAATCTACTTGGTTTGAAAAAGGGATAAACTTGTACCAAATAGACGTCCTTTCAAATCCAATTTACGAGTGTGAAAGAGACAAGTTCACTCGGAAATCTTTTTTCTTTTTGAAAATGAGTCAGAAAAGAGCTTAACTAAGACTCACGACCTTTCAAGTCCAATTAACGACTGTGAAAGGGACAAATTCACTTGGAAATATTTTTTCTTTTTAGATGAGTCAGAAAAGACTTAAATCAGACTCGTTGAGAGGTTTCTAGGCGGAATGTCATGGGGGAGGCCAAGGCTCCCATGTTGGACTTATGTGAAAGGTCAGCATCTTACGAATAGCCGACACAAGCTTGGGAAAACCCAAATCTCTCCAAGTCGAGGATGATAAAGTGAGAGTGAAGGTTACCTTCTCCATAATATATCAGATAATGTCCCTTACTTGAAAGGATAGGGGAGGAGGAATTGAATACCACACAAGACCATCTCAATCAAAGGGAACTTCTCTAGGACACTAAGGGAGAGTATTTGGGGAGAGTAAAACCCTCTCTTGTTCAGAAGGCACAGTATCAGAAATGCTAATGGCATGGTTGAAGAACGCATCACCCTCCAAGGAAAGGGTTGGATTGACCAGAAATTGTGTTGGTACGACCACTTCTTCAACTGTTCTTTGAATAGGATGCGTGACAACGAGGCCCGAAGAAATGGGGGTGTGGTCAGGTAAGGATTGCATCGGCATGACTGTCATGTCAATCAAAGGAGAAACTGGGTGTGGGGAAACTACAGACGTCTCAGAACCTGAAGGGCCCCCAGGTGAGAACCACGCTTCTGGTATCAGAGTAGTAGAAGGGCATAAACAAGTAAGGTGATTTCCTTCACAAGTCCTGCAAAGGAATATGTGATTATGTCTAACACATCTAGGCTTCGCAGTCATGTGGATGCCCCCAATGTCATCTACAATGGTTGGTGACATGTTGTCAACACAACTAGCATATGTTGGAGTTTCATCTCCCATGTGATGGATAGAGGTTGGAGATGTAATATTGATATGACCCATGGCGACTGGAGTGACTCCCCCATCATGACTAGCAGTGGTTAGTTGCAGGTTTTCAACATGACTTGCAAAGGTTGTCGACCAATCCCCAACATAACTAGCATTGGTTGGTGATGGATCTCTAGTATGACTAGCAGTGACTACACTGGTGGTGGTGGGTTGTGTCATTTGAGACCAAGGTCGGTGGAAAGATTGGTTTTGAGACATTACCCACCAAGAAGGATCCTGGCTTACACCTTGTCCCTGTCTAGAAAGGTAGTATCCTCCGCCTAGTTGATGCATAGAGGTTTGTACGAGCATCATCACTAAAGAATATGTTTGTGAAGAGACAAAAGTATGATAAGGATTACTCAAGTGAGGATATATGTTTCCCACATGTGAAGGGGTTCCGTGAAGAGGGTAGCTCTAACCATAAAACTGGTTCCCTTGTATGAAATACCAGAGGACATATCTGGACGTCATGAGAAAATTGTTTGTAGGAAATATCATGGAAGATGAACGATACATGGACAGGAAGTAAAATGTAGGATAACCACCCATTTGAGTATTGGTGCCTAAACAAATATGGCTAGGACTGGATCTGTAAGAGGGGAGGTTCAAACCTCCCACAGAGAGAGTTGGTAGGGGGACATGACTCCCATCAAATGAAGACGTAGATGGTGGGGGCATGGTGCCCCCAGATCCAAAACTAGAATTCACATAAGTGGTCCAGAGAGAGAATGGAAAGGGTGAAAGCATGTTTGACATATCAACAGGAAAATTACTAGAGACCCAAGGCATGGACTTAGTGTCATAATTTTTCATACCATTATGAAGAGTGGACAGATTCGTCCCCATGAAATGTGTGAATTTCATGGGGGAGGTAGTAGTAAATGAGGGAGCCAAAGGAACTCCACTATCCATGATAATGACAACTCAAGGCACAGTATAAAATCTCAAAGGTCTACTAAAAATCAAAGAGCACACCAAAAATAATCAAAAGGCCAATATGCACACAAACATGATAAAGTGGTTGAAAGGGTACTCCCTCTCTAAAGTAGGTATGCCTCACCCAAGAGGGGCCTGAGACTCCCTGCTAAAGATCGAAGGTATCATAATCATTTATAAGGGCCCTCATGGGCTTAACAACCAGTCGATCAAATCCCCCTGGAGAGGTAATCCTCCATAAAGGTTGTGTGTTGTCTGGCCCTTATCTGGCCCAGGGTACCTGTAGAATAACCCTTGCAAGTAACCTATGTGGTACCTAAGTCAAGAAAATAATCAACCACGGTATAACCAATGCGCAAGAGAATAGTCATAAGTCAAGTCCACTGTATGGGCATGGTAGCAAAGCCTGAAACCTTGAAATCATCACCTCTCACGAAGGTAAGGGCACTAGAAAGATCCCCAGATACGAATAGATCCCCAGAAATATCTCTGATGCTAGGAAGGTATCAAGGGGATATCCCTTAAATTGAATTCACATGACCTCGTGTTTAACTCCGGTGTAAGCGGAGCCCCCTGATATTACTGGTTATACAATGGATTTCTCCACTCCCTTAATCAGACACATATGTTGATTTAATATCCTTGGATAAGTTTATTCTCAAAATCCTATTCCAAGGCACTAAATCCTAAGCTAGTTGGTGCACCCTAGAAAATAAAATTGTTACTAATCAATTTTAAAGTATAGTGTTGATTTTAATGGCCTTGATTACTCAAAAGGTGTGGTCATGAAACTAGTGATGTTATGACTCATCAAGTAAAATAAATGAATATGAATACAATGCAAAGTCCTAACTTCAATTTCCAATGAATGATATGATTCTTTTAAAAATGCAATTCTCAATTCAATTTTTCAATTCTAAATAAAAATGCAATCTTTCTTTACATTCACTAAGATAAATGACAAAAGATTCAAGAGATAAAAATGCCAATCAATGTAAAATGCCTAATATTTGTGTATTTTCAATATAAGAAAAATTGAAAATGCAAGGACTGAATAGCATCTTGATATAATGACTCTATTGTGTATAGATAGAGAAAAACCAAGTAGGATATCAAGGAGAAAAAACACCCAGCCCAAGGTTCAAGGACAATCAAAATGAAAAGATGATGAGAAAGGCACCGCCCAAAAATTCAACCAAAGAGAGGTTTCTCGTCATATCAAAGACACTTAACAGCCACTACAAAGACCCAAGAAGACTCAGCAATCATCAAAACCTACCCATAAACCACCAAACCCAACAATCAAGCAACAAAGGTTGATGTACGCAATTGTTCAAGGGAAAAGCGTGTATGTACACAGCTTGCAGAAGCACAGCATGTGTATGTGTGTGTCTGTCAGGTAAATACCCACATACAAGTGTCAAAACGCAGCCAGGCTAAGGAGAAGGCTAAAAGACTCAGGCCCAAAGTGAACAGAGGTTTTCAAGCAATCATATGACAAGAAACTCAATATGAACGAGAGCAATCCAAGGAGAAAAACACTCCAAACCCCAAAAAAATAAGATCCTTTCTCTAGTATGGTCGCCAATTCTATTACAAGGAAAATCTCTCTATGGCAAGGGGTAAACCACAACGGATGGAAATGACTTCAGAAATCAACTTTATTCTCAAGTATGCTATATAGACAAATATGCTAGCAAGACAAGATAAAATTCCTACCTCATCCGGACGTTTGATGAAGTCCATCGTTGAGCACTTGACCCAAATCAATACACCTGCAACTAGTCCTCAACAACCAAGCAACGCAAGCATATGGTGATAATATATAATGTTAGCACATTCGATAGCATAATCCATCAACATTCGTAACAAATACGCCCATGGAATAATAATTCAAATATTTGCAAGATATTAATTGGACGAGAAAAGAGTATTTCTATTAAGATTTATACAGCAGAAGTGAATAAGTTACATACTTTTGCATCGGCACGGTTTGGAACCGAGAAACTAAGTTCCTTCCAGTTGGGCCCCCACCACTTCAATCCTCCACCAAAGGAAATCTCATATAAGAGAGACAATGAATTTCTCAATCAAATAAGGGAAGATCTTGGGGGCTAAACAATGTGTTCAGACTTGAAGGACAAAGGGATGCAGACTCAATGTGAAGTGAATAATTTCTCCAGAGTAACTTTGCTCTCAAAGTCGAATTCTTTCTCCTCTTTTCCATAGCTCAGATTTGGCCCATTTATAGCCTTCAAGTGGAACTGAAGGGCTGAGTCGAAATGTTTCCAGTATATGGAAGACCAAGGATCATTGATCTCATGACGTGACATGGAAACCTGACACCATTATTCAATTTTGGGCACATTTCTCGATGTACGCAGGTTTTAGTGGTACAACCTATGTATACACATGTTGTATAGTAGGAAAAGTGCATATATGTGGAAAAAATTATAATTTTAGCTCTAGGATTTGCAAAAAGGGATTTTAAGTCTGCATAGGGAAATGGAAAAAGGCCTTTTGTGCAATATTGCACGGGGTGAGGCAAATCTTTCTATAACTGGCATAAAATTATATCCACTCGATAGTGAAGGTAGTATTTTTCTTGTCCTCTTTAGAAATCCTAACCTGGTGATATCCAGAAAACCTATATGTAAAATAATAGGCTTCATTCCCCACTACTTGGTCTAGGACTTCATTTCTAAAGGGAGTAGGAAAAGGGTCATGTACACAAGCTTAGTTTAAACTCATGTAATCCACACATACTTGGATATCATCAGTACCCTTCTTGATTTGTATTACAATAGGGTTGATCCACTCAGCCTCATCCACTGGAAAAATTATCCCAGTTGCTAAAATTTTATCAATCTCCCTCTTTACCTTCTCTTTGACTTTGGGATTCATACAATAGGGCCTATGTTTGACCGATTTTGAGTCGGGTTTTAGCTCAATTTTCATCTCCCCCAAATCTCCCTTAATCCATTTTAATTCTGAAAATATTTTAGGGAAGAGATCCTCATATTCCCGCAATAGAGCTTATATCTCGGTCATGGTTTGTTCACCCCAATAGTATCCTATGGATTCCATATTGGGATTATTCTCACTACCTATTTATTTTCTACAACTTCAGGGGTTTTGTATTGGAGAAACTAACATCATCTAAAATAGTGTCTTTAATAGCCCTAGTGCCTTCGGATTATTTAAATGTCAAATGCCTAAGGTCCTCTAGGTCTTTGGGATGTTTCGAGCCTATATCAACCTTACTACAGGCCATGGGTATTCATACATAGTATGGATAAAGTCTATGATGAATTAGGTTTTCATGTTCATGGCAGACTATAGTTGAATGTAAGGGCTTAACTTCATCAGTAAATACCATATTTTTTATTTGTTGCAATACTAGGGTGATTTTAGGAGACTTGCCCGAAAATGAGAAATCATGGCATAACTGTCTTTGAAATACTTCCCTATAGATGGTTTGTCTTCTAGTATCTTCATGCACATACAAAGAATTTGGAATTCACCCCAAAGAATTAATAAACTGGTGCACCCAGAATTTAGAAGGTAGTAGCGCAAATCCCCAAACCTTAATACAATGTGCAACATGTTCCTTTGGATCATAAAACCCATCGTACGATTTTAGAGTTAAGAGTTGACGCTTCAACTTATGACCCTCACTCGACTGGTTGACCTATGACAGAAGGATAAAGTGGTATTGAATGGCGAGTTTGACCTCATCCCAAGAAGTTGGATCTCCCTTATGAGTGGCCCACCACCTAGCCGGAGACAATATTAATGCAATATTAAGTATTGGAACCCTTTTCTCTACCATAACCTTATCCTTCAAATCAACGAGAAAACTACGTAAATCTAAAGTGTCGTCATAAACAATGTGTTGTCTAATCTCTATCTCAATCCACCTAGTGGCTCTAATAGTTGCACAATGCCTTGAAAAGTTTTCATACCTTCCATACTTCCAATTATCAAAAGTTTCCTCATGATATTCACTTGCATATTGAATTCTCTGCCAACTTACTAATCCATCTACAGTAGGGTTAATGTAGTCTTCCCATTTTCTTGTATTCAGACTATAGAGTTGAGTTAGGGCATCATCTTCCATAGTTTCCTTAACTGGATCAGTATATTGAGGACCTTGGTATAGGTCTATATGTTGGGTTACTTTCATTGTTATAACCCTAAATTGCACTATCCCTGCTTACCTGGCATCAGGCCTACTCATTGCCTTTCCTTGCCTAAGCCATGTTGAAAAAACTCTTCAAAAACCTCCTAAATCAAGTAACCCGTGCCCTAACCTAGCACTGGGCGCGTTGGGACACTGGCAAGCCTTCTGCAGCACGCGTGTGAACGCTGGCTGGCCCACTACAGCCCGCGTTTACCTAACAAAGCAAAAAATCAGGAAAGTTTCCGCCGGGACGAAGAGATTTTTGTTAGTTAACTAGAACTCCCAGCCATGCATGGCCGAGAGTTCACCTAAAACCCTATCTCCATCTAGCCTATAAAAGGAGGGGTAGGGGTACTATTCAAAGGAGGAAAAATCATAGCAAAGAAACTCTGCCAAATTGCCAATTCCATTTTGTCCAAACCCTTTAGCCTTGCCTCAAGCTTTAGGAAGAATTCATGCAATAGCAGTTGGAGGACAAAAGAAGAGGAGGAGCCCAGGATCAAGATCGAGGAACGGTGGTCGATCTCAAAAAATCATTGTAAGTTGATTCATATTGAGATTAATGAAAAAGATGTTTTTCCCGTCCCAAATACATGAGTCTCATCTATGTTATTTGATTTATGTTTTATCTCTAACCCTCTAGTAGATCAGTAGCATGCATGCATATTTTTTCCTTAATTGCAGGAAGCTTTGTGGAAGGAGCAACAGCAGCAAGGAGACAAAATCTCAACGGAGGATCTACTTCAACCGTCGATAAAAAGGTTAGTTGATTCTTCTCATGTTTGCCTGAGAAAAGGGGTTATAGGTTTGGGTAGAAGGTTAAAAGTTATTCTTGAAGGGTCATGATCTGCGTACAAGTTTAAATCCCTAGCTTGTTAGTCCGTAGGGTAGAATACCCCACAACAGAATTGGTGACTCCGTTGGGGATAGTCTTACTCTTAGGGTTTCCGGATTTGGTTAAAAATCTTTTTGGTAGTTCAAAGAAGTTCAGTCTCTATTTCTTTGTTTATTTTTTGTTTTCTGTTAGGTCAATGCTAGCAGGGAACCTGGTTATCAATACCAGTCTTCCTTGACTGACGCTTGACATTTATTCATGGGACACACAGAGGTACACGCGGCCTGCAAAAGGCCTGCACGCATGTGCCCGCGCCCTAACCTTTTACAGCTCGCGTGTGAACGCCTGCTGTAGTGGTTTCAGTAGCGTGTAGAGCCCAGGAAGCTTAAGAGGCAATCCCCTCTTCCCTGTCAGAATTTTATCTTCTCAGGGGGATTTCTGGATCCTATCTGGGTCTTGATTGGTATACTTTCTTGTATTTCAGTCAGTCTGATTGTGTTGTTTTTCTTTACGTTGGTTTTTCTTTTTACAAACCTTGCTTTTCTGTTAAGGTGATAGCATCTAAGCCTTTTAGAGACTCTGGTTGTCAATACCAGAAGCCTTTTTCAGGATTAGACTGTCTGTGTGTGATTTTATCTCAGTTTTTACACAGACCCGCGGCCTGTTTAAGGCTAGACCGCGGGTACCCGCGCGCTGTAGAGGCTCAGAACGCGTTTGCACGCGTGCTGTATTGGTGACAGTCGCGGGCCTGATTGCAACTTTTTTGCTTGGGTGGGGGCAGTCATCCCCTCCTGTGGTGAGAAGAGATTCTTTCAGGGATCTAGAGTCTGGGGCTGCACAGTCAGCAGGTTAGGGCAGTTCACCCTTAGCTTGTGCTGGTTTTTTGATTTTTTGATAGAA
The DNA here is from genome assembly GCA_009831015.1 of Picea engelmannii. Lineage (NCBI taxonomy): Eukaryota > Viridiplantae > Streptophyta > Pinopsida > Pinales > Pinaceae > Picea > Picea engelmannii. Next base: position 1,116,709 of record ML776684.1, on the reverse strand, counting down.
AAGACAAAAGAGAAAAAAAAATTGTTTTATGGTTTTTAGGCAAGTGTTAGAATTGGTGCTATTGTGATTGCTTTGTTTCATTTTGGTGCTCTGATTTTGTTTGCAATATGCGCTTTAAGCCAGAGTTTTCTTTTTATTCTCTTGGTTTTGATCTTGTCATCATTTTTCCTTGTTGTGTGATTTTGCAATAAAATAAAATAAAAATTGTGTCATTTTCTTCTTGATTTTGAGGATTGTGTTGTTGCATCAGTAGCTAGGAAAGAAGTCTTTTTGCATAAGTTTTCACAGTGCATGTCTAGTATAAGTAGCTCGCAGATCTGAGTGAAAGTCCTTCATATTTCTTGCATTAAATCTTAGTAAATTTGAAAAAGAAAAGAAGTCTTTCATCGAAAAGTTGTTGGTTTTGCATTTCATCAAAAGTTTTTGTTTCCAAACATTTTTGTTCATTTCGCTTTGAGTCTTTTTACACACCATCAGTTTCACTTTCGCACCTTGAGACTTAAAAAGCCCATTAAAAGCAACGCTAAATAAAATCAAGTAGACTTTTCTGTTTGTAGGGTGCATACACTAGCTTAGGAATAGGGCCTTGGAATAGGTTGGAGAGTAAATTCTCCAAGGCCACCCAAACCAAACATCGGAGTCTATCAATAGGGAGTGTAGAAGTTCAGTTACGGAAAAGTTATTCAGGACCCCCCTCTAACACAGGGGCTAAACACGAGGTTGCGCAAGGAAAGGCAGCGGAGATAACCCCTCCAAAGCTGGACCAAGCGTTGCGGAGAACACATATAGAGGATCTGTTAAGGGATTCCGTCGTTAGCATTTGCCATAGAGATTCATGGGTCTCGAATCCGTTCGAGGTCCTCAGTCGTCTTTCAGAACACTTTCTCTCGATACCCTTGACAGGTTTCGGGCTTGATACCCTGCTCATTGTGGTCTACCCGACTGCCGACTGTACCTGCCTGATAGTTGTTCACGTGCTGGCAAACTAGTTGCCTATCTTTTCTAGGGACATACACAGGTGACTGCGGGGGTATACCGCGGTACCTAGGATGGACATCAGACTAACGCTTTGTAGAGTAGACCTGGAGGGTGCTTCCGTATTCGAGTTGCACTTGCACCGGTAAGGTACTCTAGTGTTGGTTGTTGTAACTGTTCTTCCTACTAATATAGTGCTTGCTTGAGCTATCTTCTAGGGGCTTTCTTTTAGTGCATGTTACTGTTTGTTCGTGTAGAATACCTTAGTGTGTCGTGAATCTTCTCACACAGTGGAGGATTCAGAGCTCCACCGGTCACGAAGGCTTCTGGGCCTGCCGCCGGTGATACTGGAGCCACCCCCGCCACCCTTGAGGTGGAAGTTAGACCACCGTGGGTCTTTCGAAGCAACCGGGGCTTTTGATCCCAAACAACCCCCCGAGGAATCGACCGCCAATCCTGGATTGGTTGAAACCTCAAACACTGATAATGTGCCGGATATTATTGTTCCAATCCGATTTTACGAACGCCTATCAGTGCCTAACCCAGTTATGGAACAAATCTCTGGGATTTCTTCCATTCCTATCACTGTTGTTACCACAAGAGAAGCTTCTCCTAACCTGCCTTTGTCGGGGGTCCGAGCCACCACGGTCTCGGCCGCAACTACATCGCAAAGTGGACCGACGCCATCTTTCACGGCGGCCACACCTCCTTATACACCTAGTGCGACAGGTGCTCCATTTTCATATGGTATGCCTAGTTCAGGAACGAGTCCTGCACTCACCTATTCCATTTCACAGACTTTGGGTCTGGGGGCAGGGAGCTCTAACGCTTCTCTGCAAGGTCAAATTGGGGGAATTCCTGTCCCTTTCAATGCTTTTCCTTACGCTGGAGGTCATATACCTCCTTCGTCCCCTTCACTCGGTGGATCGCATCAGCAGTCTGTCGGGCAGCCTACATACACAAGTCCTTTTGGAGTCGGGAGTCAAGGAACACCTGTGCAAACTCAGCTGGTAGGTTCGTCACCGTTTCTCAGGAACGGAGAATTTGGTAATAACACTTTAGCATCCGCTGCTTTCCCATCTGGGGGCACACCTATTTTTGGACAGTTTACACCGGCACAGGGTACTATTCCTGCGCTGGGGGCACATATACCAGGACCTTGGAACTCAGCACAAGGATCCATTCCATCCTCTGGAATGTCGTTCTGGGGTAACTCTTTCCACATCCATTGGAACCTCGGACAGAATTCTATGCCTCTTCGATCAGGACTGGCATGGGGTAATCCGTCCCAAAGTCCATCAAACACCATGAATGCCCAACATCCTATGTCCTTCATGGGAAATCAGCAAATGATGTCTCCTCGAATGCAAAACCCTTATACTGGTCAGGGCAATGGTTTCTATCAGAACCCAGGCCAGCAGCCAAACTTTTCCTGGTAACCTGGTGCCAGTCAAACTCCAGGACCCTTTTACCCTGGCTATCAGCAACAGCCTAAACTACCTTTCTTGGCAACATTACACTTTCCAGATTTAACACGGTTGTTGAATGATCCTATCTGTCATGATCCACGTTGGCCTCCTATGCCGACGAAGTTGCCTTCGAACATCCCCAAGTTCGAAGCCAAGCCTAATGAAGATCCAGGTGATCACGTGACCACTTTCCACTTGTGGTTTTCATCTAACTCACTGAAAGATGACTCCTTCCAGTTGCAATTGTTTCAACGCACTCTGATTGGGAGTGCCACGAAATGGTACATAGAGCTTGATCGTTCATGATATTCCTTTTTTGGCGAACTGGCTATGGCTTTCCTTAACCATTTCCAGTTACCTGTGAGATATGACGCCAGCACAGAGTTGCTAGCCAATTTCGAGCAGACGTCAGCGGACCATATCTCGGATCATATTCGAGAGTGGCAACGCCAAAAGAGTCTTATCAAGGTACCCGTCCCACCAGCATTCCTGCTTGAGTGGTTCCTTAAGTCTTTAGTTCCTCAGTTATCCAAAGACGTCGCAACTTCAGGGGTCTTCTCCGAGGAAGAGGCCATCATGAGGGCTCAACAGTTTGAGCTTATCTATTCTCAGTCTGGTCTATTGTACACCATCCTGCCGGATGCACCAAGATCGATTCTGGACAAAACCAGACAGAGAGCTGGACCGCATGCCGATGGTATAGTTGGTTCGGCACAAACCAAGCCCGCTGAGCAATTGACAAAACAATTGCAGCAATTATCTATACAACACTCAGCTGCCAGCCAAACTACTGCTTTGGCTGCTCCTCCTACTCAATCGTCGGAAGTACACTCCGTACAGACGACTAACCCAAAGGCCAACCAGCAGCCCGAGGGGAAGAAAAAACAACGCAAGAAGAGAAAGGGGGATAAGAAACCAAATGATAACACTGGTGAGGGCACCACAGAAAGGAAGAAAGCGAGGTACCCGTGCAACTTATGTGCGGAAGACCACCCAACCCACCTATGTCCTCGACTTGCAGAGGCCCAGAAGTTTGTCACACAGCAACCGCAAGCTGTGTTGACTAACCCCTTTCATCATGGGAAGAATTTAACTCAAGCCTCTGCAAGTGCGGAGGGGGGCAGCCATGAAAACTGTCCTCCCCCAAATAGTTCATCTTCCGCGAACATTTATATGATGAAAAGTGACGCTTTCATTGCGATTAGAGCTCACGATTATAGCAAAACAAGTGCTCCTGAGAAGGGCAAAGAAGACGAGATCCCATCTCTTCCTATACAGATTGAGAAGACGTTGGGTGAAACAATGACGCGCATCCCAAAAGGCGTGTTCAAAAGGGCTTCTCATAATCCAAACGCAAGGGCCGCCCAGAACTACTCTGTGGTGGAAGATTTATCACAAACCCCTTGTGCTATGTCTGCTTTGGAGGTCCTCCAAAGTTGCCCAGCTCAGAGGAAAGCCTTGTTGACTGCCTTAGGCTCTACTGAGACCTGTAACCTGGGAACGATCATGTTAGATACGACTGACTTGAAACCTCGTTTTCCTTACCACATCACGTTTCAGATAGTAGTGGCTCACCCCACGAAAACTTTTACACGAAATATCTTCCGCACGGTGGTAGACGAGGGCGCTTCGACTTGCGTTATGTCGTTAGCATGCTGGAAAGCCATTGGTCAACCTGATTTGTCTCCGTCACCT
>ML776684.1:1081036-1097815 GCA_009831015.1 Picea engelmannii | reverse complement strand
CCTTGCCTCAAGCTTTAGGAAGAATTCATGCAATAGCAGTTGGAGGACAAAAGAAGAGGAGGAGCCCAGGATCAGGATCGAGGAACGGTGTCCGATCTCAAAAATCATTGTAAGTTGATTCATATTGAGATTAATGAAAAAGAATTTTTTCCCGTCCCAAATACATGAGTCTCATCTATGTTATTTGATTTATGTTTTATCTCTAACCCTCTAGTAGATCAGTAGCATGCATGTGTAGTTTTGCCTTAATTGCAGGAATCTTTGTGGAAGGAGAAACAGCAGCAAGGAGAGAAAATCTCAACGGAGGATCTACTTCAACCGTCGATAAAAAGGTTAGTTGATTCTTCCCATGTTTGCCTGAGAAAAGGGGTTATAGGTTTGGGTAGAAGGTTAAAAGTTATTCTTGAAGGGTCATGATCTGCGTACAAGTTTAAATCCCTAGCTTGTTAGTCCGTAGGGTAGAATACCCCACAACATTCATACCATCCACTTCAAAGGTCATAATTTTCTTCTTGAGGTCTATAACAACATAATTCGCATATGCCCAATCAATACCCAATAGATTTGGGTATGAATCCTTCTCCCCCATAATTTCTATAACTTCAAAGTCTTCCATTGTTTTAACACCAACTAAGTCCACTTCAACATTTTGTAGCCTCCCAAATATAGGATAGATACAATATTGATTATCCATCACAACTAACTAGGTGAATAGACGAGATTGGGCTTTCCCATTTCTTCCCAAGTCTTCTTTGGCAGTATGTTGACAAACGATCCCAAATCTAACATAACATTGCTAATCTCGTAGTCGTCGTTGTGGGTGCTTAGTCTAAATTCTCTCTCGGATCTCTACTTCCTCCTCTGTATCCTACTTGTATTTCTCTTTGGAAGTTTAACAACAATCATCTCCTCTAGGCTCCCTTCAGTCCCAAAAGTCCCCTTGAGCATATTCTGCAACTTCTTAGTGAGTTTTTTGTCATTCGAAATGTCATAAAATAGTTGAACTATAAATCAATAGTCTATTGTGATTTCCTTGGAGGGTCCTTCTATGAAAATGAATTTTTCGTGACCCTTGGTTGAAGCTCAAATATTGGTTTTGTGATTGTCTGCATTGCAAGTTTAGACATTTGTCAGAACATCTCTATTGTGTTGTGGAAAAATCCTTATACCTTATAGGATCATACTTAGCATCCTCATATACCGCCTTCCTAATCTTCCTTTGATCAGGTTTGTCAACATCAACACCAGTTTGTGTCCCTCCTCTATCAATAATGTTAATATTGGGCTCCTTTTCTATAGTGATAGCTCAAGGCTCAAAATTTATTAAATTAGCACCTCATTGTCTTGCGTGATCTTCCCATTTCATGATCAATTAAGGGAAATCATCGGTGGCATGGGTCTTGTTTCTGTAATGTGTGTACCAAGGTCTTCTTGGAAGAGGACAATATCTTGTGATATGTCTTTTTTCATCACAATTGTTACAATGAAATGGTCCTCTTCTACCATTCCATCCACCTATGAATCCTCCCCTAACTCTGCGAGCTCCTCCAAACCCTTGAGGTGCTTCATCGACCCTAAATGCAGACCGATCCAATCTATCTGCAAGGAAATCTAGAGCGTGACATTTCTTAGTAGTGTGAGTAGGGGACCCACTGAATTCACAATATATTGTATTCAGAATAGGAGTATATTTTTGTAGGATTGGGAAATTCCTAGGCGAGTGGCCTCCCTGATTATTTGGGAAGGAATGGTACTACACAGGGTCATGAAATGGTGTTTTAGTGGCAACTTGTGCAACCCCTCCCAATGGTCCTACTGGTGGATGCATCATCAAGTGCAGAGGGGGTCCTACACCCTTCGGTATTGGACAGTCCATCGTTGTATGACCCTCGATGTAGTAGCTAGTACACCATGCATGTGATCGACCTTCTATAGGAAGGGTCAATTTTTGAATCTTGTTGGTTTAGACGGAAATTTGGCATTACATTTACGAGATATTATGATCGTCACGTGGTCGCATCACCCACAAGTTTCTAGGATAGCCTGCCATAGCCTTGATATTCATGGCTTGTTCTAAGGCTTCCCCCAACGTAGTGATCCTCTATTGGGTTATCGAGATTCAATTCAATGGTAATAGTCCCTAAATGAACCATTATCATTGGTGATATTCATGGATGGGGTTTTCCAATTTCCCTATCGCATCCTTAAATATTTGGTTATATTCCTAGACAGACTCATCATCTTTCTCTTTGATATCCTGCATTTTAGAGAGAGCATGTTTCTCTAATTGAGGTAAGTAGAATTTTGTTATAAAACTTTATTTTAATTGAGCAAGAGTGAAACTTCATCCTTGATTGTTCTCTGGTTCAATGGATTTCATGTACATTTTTAAATATTTCCCTCTCAAGGTGGTCTGAAACTCAACCAGTTTGTTTGCATCTAGAGTTCCACGAGACCTCCATATGGCTTCACAAAGAAGCCAGTGTTTCTCAACATCCTCATCCCATTTACCCCAAAACTCTGGGTATCGGGTGAGGGACCCTGCATGCTGATTTTACATTATATAACTTGGAGATCCTATAAAAATGAACCATGAAGGTCATGGTTGTTAAATAACTAAAACACTTCCCACACTATTACTACTACTACTGCTACATGAACTTACTAGACTAGAAGTATTAGAAACAACATAACCTACAAAAACATTGATTGTAGAGACTATCAAATTTGTAGATAGCATTGGGGGATTAAGTGACTTGGGGCTAGGACCTTCATGAAACATACCCACCATGGCCTAATAGATTTTTCGCCTTTTTCTCCTTTTTCTTGAGGGATAGAATCCCCGAGTTCCTACGAGGTCCTAATGCGGGCTAGCTCTTCCTGTCAAAACCTTCACTAAACCAATCCACCGGTTCTTTCATTGAAAACTCATCGTGTACAACTCAAGCACCAAGTGCGGGCTTCACCTCCATGTGATCATCGGTTATGACCTCGAGCCAAGCCAAGAGGCACCTTTCATAATTCACGACTAATCGATGCCCGAGAGTCAAGTCCTTCGACTCTTCAAACCCCGAAACCCAAAATCGTACCTTCATTGATATCGACGGTTGTGAATATCCCCCTGATCCGATGGTCCCGACCGTATCGGGACTTCAGAGCTTTCCCCGAACTCTGACCGCTCACCATGCATCTCCCTCAATGAACAATCCATATCCTTTCGAGACTCCTCTTTTCTACCACGTGACCCTGTCCTGTGACCTAGGGCTCATCCTCCGAGCGCGTCGGGGTTTCACGACTGGCGAAGATGAGGGGTCTTGCCCTTTGGTTTCCCCGGGTGCTGAAACGCTGAAATGTTGAAACCTATTCACACCAAACTGATTCAAAGTTTCACAGACCAGGACTTCATGGCTTGCGAAGACGAGGGTTATCACCCTTTGGTTTCCCGGGTGCCAAAATGCTGAAATGTCGAAATATATTCATACTAAACTAATTCAGAGTTTCACGTGCCAGGACTTCGCGACTTGCGAAGATGAGGGGTATCACCCTTTGGTTTCCTGGGTGCCAAAACGTGCAAATGCCGAAATCTATTCATACTAAACTAATTTAGAGTTTCACATACTGGGACTTCATGACTTGCGAAGATGAGGGGTATCACCCTTTGGTTTCCCAGGTGCCGAAACGTTGAATGATGAAATTTATTCATACTAAACTGATTCGGAGTTTCGCATACCGAGACTTCTCGACTTGCGAAGATGAGGGGTATCACCCTTTGGTTTCCTGGGTGCCGAAAAGCCGAAATGCCAAAATATATTCATACTAAATTGATTCGGAGTTTCGCATACCGAGACTTCATGACTTGCGAAGACAAGGGGTATCACCCTTTGGTTTCCCAAGTGTCGAAATGATGAAATGCTGAAATCTATTCAAACTAAATTGATTGTCCATATCACTCATGTATCAACAACCACGATCACATCGCGATTTCGTGAATCGTGAGTTCATGCAATACTACCTTTTGACCGCTCCAGGTCATGGGTCAGTGAAATGCTACCCATCTGCCACATGTCTTGTGCCAATGGATGGCTTTGAATACTTCAAGAATTTCATGATGTTGCCAAATACACTCTCCCGCCCATGCAAAGGATAAGGTCGATGGGAAATAGAGCTCTGACAGATCCTTCAGAGGGTTCTTGGGTAAATTATCCCTAGGCTTGGTGACCTGACTAAAAAGCCTTCCTGAGTCACTGAGCTATAAACTCTGTGGTAATGGTAAAGTAAACTCGTAGGTTTACTATCATGGTAGTCCTTTTAAGGGAATCACTCTGGCTCTGGAGTGCAAGGAAACTTTCCGGGAGGAGGTGCCTTTGTGAAATTACACCAGGGCATAGGAAGATTCAAGTAGATGGGAAAATTCTCAAGGGAACAGACTTGTATTTTGAACTTACTCATTCTATAAATAACCGATTATGATTATACTAGTATAAGCATGCATCCATTACCTCAAATAAAAACACAAGGAAAACACTTCTATATAGAAACCATTTGTGAGTGTATAAAACATGAGCATGCATTTGGGATATGCAATTCAAAATACAAGACATAACACTTATCATAAAACACCATACGTGAAGCGACTGCTGAGAGGGGTGTTCGTTTCCACCCAATCGTAGGCTCAGTGACTCCAAACAAATTTACCACTAGCCACCCCCAAGCTAGACCACGAGGCTTGAGATTCAGTCTCCTACTCCCAGCTCAACAGAAGTCAAGGACGAAGGTTACTCTCCTTCTCCTATGTTCAGAACTCTCTGTATTTCTAGATTTTTTCTCCAGTTCTCTTCCGTGATCCATGTCGCACGTGTTCTCCTCCCTTATCCTTATCCCCAAACTTCCTTTATTGCCTTGTTCTGCAAGATTGCATGTGGCACGAATTTTCCCGTCTGTGGTCAGGTCTGGGAGCTGTTATGGATGGGTCATTCACCCCCATCCCCTCATTTACTCTCGAGTAGCCTCCCCACCTACCAATCTAATGGGAAATCCATTCCAGGGTCAGAGAGTTTCTTTGGTCTTTGAGCAAGTAAAAACAGTACGGTACTGGCTCGGTGGAATTTAATGCAACGTTTCCAGGTCCCTTCTACTACCTCTCACTATCCATCATGGTCTCTTTTAGCACATCCCCCTCCCATCATTCATGCAACACATAATCATAACATAATTTACATTCATCAACCTTTTATACAAAGGTCTGTCAAATCAAACATTCACATCCTTTGAGTTTTCCATAGTTCTTGGCCAATATAGTCATTTTTATAGACTGGGGAGAACAGGGTGTTACAATTCCCTCCCCCTTAAAGGAACATCATCCTCGATGTTCTATCTATCAATATGACATGTAGGTATAGGATTAAACAAAATTGGATATGCATGTTTCATGGCATCTTCCATTTCCCAGGTAGCCTCATCTGGGCCAAAATGTTTCCACTGCACCTTGACCTGTGCAATGGTTTGGTTCCTGAGTGGGGTTTCCTTTCTATCCAATATGCATTGAGGTTCTGGCAGGAATTCTCCATCTGATTCCACCTGGATCATAGACTAGTCGATTATATGATTAGAATCATGTACATATTTCTTCAATAATGAAACATGGAAAACATTATGTGCTTTTACTGTGGGAGGAAGTGTTATCCTATAGGCTACAGGTCCCACTCTATCTAGAACTTCAAAGGGTCCACAATACTGAGGTGCCAACTTGGCACAAGCTCCCATCCTTAGGGAACTCTTCCTGGGCCTAACTTTGAGATATACATGGTCTCTCGTCTTGAATTCTCTTGGAGTTCAATTTCGGTCGGCGTAACCTTTTTTCTGTTCTGAGCGACCTTCAGATTTTGTTTTATCTGAATCACTTGTTGTTCCATTTCTTTCAGCATTTCAGGTCCAATAGTAATTCTATTTACGGGATTACTCCAATTGACTGGAGTGTTGCACGGTCTACCATAGAGGACTTCGAAAGGACTCGTCTTTAGGGATTCTTGGTAGTCATTGTTGTAGGTGAATTCCACCAGTGGCAGGTAATATTCCCACTTCTTGGGTTGATGCATTACATGCATTCTTATCATGTCTTCCAATATTTGGTTCACTTTTTTCATCTGTCCATCGGTTTGAGGATGATAGGCTATGTTAAATAGTAATTTGGTCTCCAGACCAACCATCAAGGATTTCCAAAAGTTGGATGTAAATTTCGTGTCTCTGTCAGACACGATCTCTTTAGGCATACCATGTAGTCTGAATATCTCCTTCATGAATATGTTGGTGATATCTATTGCCTTGCAAGTTGATTTGACAGGGATAAAATGGGCAGACTTGCTCAATTTATCCACCACTACCATGATGGCGTCATTCTGTTTGGTCAATGTTGGTAATCCGGTGATGAAGTCCATGGAAATGGTTTCCCACTTCCATTCCAGGATTGGTAGAGGTTGTAATAATCATGTTGGGTGTCGGTGTTCTACTTTAACCTATTGGCATTCTAGGCACTTAGATAAATAGTTAGCTATGTCTTTCTTTAACCCAGGCCAATATAATTGATTCCTAGTGGTCGTGATCATCTTTTGATATCTCAGGTGACCAGTATATGGTCTTTTATGTAGTTCATCCATTATGAACCTCTTCAAGTTGTCACAATCTAGAATATACAATCTGTTTTTGTAAGTTAGCAGACCTACATCTATCATCTGGTAGCCTTCATACTTTATTCCTGTGGGTTCTTGCTCCAAGTACAAGGTCATGTTCTAGAAGAATGTGTATGTTTCTTGTGCACTCCTCACTCTTTCTTTGACATTCGTCTCGCATGTGCTCACCGCTTCCAGGTGAATTTTTTTCACATTTATGCTAAGGGCATCGACCACCTTATTTTCCTTTCCTTTAACATGTTTGATTTCAAAATCAAACTCACTAAGGAGGGCCATCCACCTAGCTTGTATGGCATTGATCTTTGGTTGGTCAAACAGATATTGCAATCCACAAAGGTCTGTCATAAGTACAAATTTCCTTCCCAGGAGGTAATGCCTCCACATTTTTAAGGCGTTCACTATGTTGGCCAGCTCTAGATCATGGGTCACATAGTTGACTTCGTGCTCATTCAATTTTCAGGATTCATAGCAGATTACACTTCCTCCTTGCATAAGGACTCCTCCAAGCCCTTCCTTACAGGAATCTGTGCACACGAGGAAGTTGTTTTCGGGATCAACAATTTTAAGCATGGGTGCATGGGTCAGAAGGTGTTTCAGGGATTGAAATCTTTCTTCACATTCATGCATCCACATGAATTTAGCTCCCTTCTTCTGGAGGGCAGTGATTGGACAACCAATCTTGGAGAATCCTTTTATAAATATCCTATAGTATCCTGCTAAGCCCATAAAGGATCTGATATCTAAAATGTCCTTTGGGGTAGCTCATTCCATGATAGACCTGATCTTCTTAGGATCTACTGCTACTCCCTCTTCAGATATGACATGGCCCAAGTAATGTATTTTCTTCTGGAAAAAGTCACACTTGCTAAATTTGGCATAGAGTTGATGTTCTCTTAGCACTTGAAACACAAGTCTAAGATGTTCCTCATGTTCCTCTCTATTCTTGGAGTAAATTAGTATATCGTCAATAAAAACTAGTACAAATTTGTCTAGGAATTTGTTGAGCATGTTGTTCATCAAGCACATAAAAGTGGCAGGGGCATTGGTCAATCCAAATGGTACTACCACAAACTCATAGTGACCATACCTCGTCCTGAAGGCAGTTTTGTGGATGTCTTCACCCTTGATTTGGACTTGATGGTATCCATATCTCAATTCAATCTTTGAGAAGATGGAAGAACCTCCCAATTGATCGAACAGGTCATCGATCCTGGGTAAGGGGTACTTGTTCTTTATGGTTACCTTATTGAGTTGTCTATAATCTATACACAGTCGGAGGGTCATGTCTTTCTTTTTCACAAATAGGACTGGTGCTCCCCATGGAGACACGTTGGGCCAGATATAGCCTCTGTCCATCATTTCTTTTAGTTGTAATTTCATCTCAACTAGCTCGGGTGTGCTCATCCTGTAGGGTGTCCTAGACACTGGCACCACTCTCGTTGCAAGTTCTATCGAGAAGTCAATGTCCCTTCTCGGAGGTAAACCCAGTACCTCTTCCGAAAATACATCTCTATATTCTCTTAGTGTGGGTGGTCTTCAAGGCTTGGTTTTTCATCTTCAACTGATTCCAACACCTGTATCACATATAGTGGACACCCCTTTCTGCAATATTTTCTCATTTAAAGGGTTGATATTCATCTCACCAAGACAAGTTTTTGGATCCCTTGAAGGGTTATCCTTCTTCCTTCTTCACTTACACATTCTAATATTTTATGGTAGTACTCCAGTCTGGATTTATATGTGGCTATCCATTCCATACCAATCAACAGGTCATACGATCCTAGGGGTAATATGTTAAGGGTTGCTTGGGTGGGAATTCACCCATAGTGAATCAACAAGATGGTATGACTTCCATTACTTTTCTTTTGGTGCCGGTGGCCAATTGTACCAACCATGGCTTGGCGTGTTTATGTGGCTGTAATTTACACTTATCAATAGCCTTAGGAGCTATATAACTCAAATTTGAACCAGGGTCAATTAGAATAGACACTAGATGGTTGGTGATCATACCTTCCATCTCCACCATCGAAGCTTGGTGGTCAGCTTGTTTATTATCCATGGCTGCATAAATTTGCGGCATGCTCCTGGCCATGGCATTGATGGTGGTAGCTTCTTGAATGTTGTAAATTCTCCGACTGTTCTGTTGTCAGTGCGGGAAATCCCTCAGTAGATGTTCTTCTCCACAACCCCAACATTTCAAGGGTTCTTTCTTAAGGTTATCAATCTTTCCTGGGGTAGATCCAAAAGGTTTATTTCCACTCTGGGAGGGGAAATTATGCTGGTGTACACTTCAGGTTGGGAAGCTCATCCTTGAGTCCTTTTTATAGTTTTTAAATCTTGGGGATTTAAACCCCTTATTTCTAGAATCTTGAACTATTCTTTTGCTTCTAGCCTTCACGAGGTTTTTTCCGATGCCCAAGTTGTTCATAACAATATCTTGCCTTTTGGATAGTATCTTCTAGGGTCTTTGGCTCGTCAAACTCAATCCTGTTCTGATAGTCCTTAGGTAGTCCACTGATGAATCGTTGCACCTTTTCCTTTTTTTCTTTTATATAGGGTACGTACCTCAGCAATTCAAGGAATCTATTGACATATTCCTCTATGGTGTGTTGCCCCAGCTTGAGTTCATAGAATTCTTTAGTCTTTTCGTCAAAATACTTTTCTAACAAATACTTCTTCCTGAAGTATTTCTCAAACCGTTCCCAAGATAGGTCTTCTTTGTGAATCCCTTTTAAGTTCTTAAGGTCTTCCCACCAAATGGAATCCTTCCAATTCAGGTTGAAAGTGGCTACTCGCGCCTCCAATTTTTTTGAGAAGTCATGGACTCTTAAATAATTCTTTAGTCCAAGTAGCCAGGCCTCCACTTCCTCTCCCTTATTTATTTCACTGTCGAAAGAGGGTGGTTTGGCCTTCTTGAATTATTCGAGATTATGATTTTTGGAATGATTTCACTTCTTTCGTTTTCTTTGGGAATAAGAACTAGTTCTGCTACTAGAATATCCCTCTACGTCGCTAGTTTCCTTTCCATAGGAGTCGTCTGACGCTTGTCCCTTATCTCTGGGGTGAACCTTTCTTGAGGTGCTCTTCCCAGTGTGTCCACTTAAAATACCACGTTTTCGTATCTCAGGGGGACTTCGACTTTTCTTTGTCTGTCGTTGGTTCGCATGACTGGTTTCAGGTCCATGCAAAAATTGTCTTTGTATGTCAGATAAGCTCTGCAGGAAGACTGCATTAATATCCATTTGCTTTTCTTGCTCTTTTATCAACCTCTCATTGTTGGCCTTGCAGCTCTGTAGTTCGACCATGAGGCTCCTCACAGTCGTAGCTAGATCTAGAGGGGTCTCCGCTGCTCTCCTTTCGTCAGACTCTTCGTCTCTATTGTGGGAGCCATCCCCCACTTCATGGTGCATCACCATTCTATGCGTTTGCAGTTTCCCATGGTTGATCGTCCACTTGTTGTGCAAGAAAAACACTTGTTGTTAGTCAACATTATATTCATTCACAATCAGCGCATAATTCATATTTTTCAAATGCATACACACAATAGGAATTTTTTTCATTCTTAACTTCAGCTTTTGATAAAGGGGGGTTAAGGTAGAGGGTTACTTCTTTTAAGAGTATTTCAAATGGAGTTTATGCGCAACTCATTCATGAGCCCAAGCAGGCCAAGTGTTGTAACCATGCTCTGATACCAATTTGAAACATACCCACCACGGCCTAATAGATTTTTCACCTTTTTCTCCTTTTTCTTGAGGGACAGAATCCTCGAGTTCCTACAAGGTCCTAGCACATGCTATCTCTTCCTATAGAAACCTTCATTAAACCAATCCACTGGTTCTTTCATTGAAGACCTGTCGTGTACAACTCAAGCAGCAAGCGCGGGCTTCACCTCCATGTGATCATCGGTTATGACCCCGGGCCAAGCCAAGAGGCACATTTTGCAATTTGTGACTCAGCAATGCGCGAGAGTCAAGTCCTTTGACTCTTCAAACCCCAAAACCCAAAATTGTACCTTCATTGAGATCAACAGCTGTGAATATCCCCTTGATCCAATGGTCCCAACCATATCGGGATTTCGGTAACCAGGAGTTCGAAATGCAAGAGAGTCGATTATTTCGACTCTTCGAACCCCGAAACCCGATACGCGAGTTATTGTACGAGATCCAATGACTCACAGGATTTTGGAGCTTTCCCTGAACTCTAACGGCTCACCACGCGTCTCCCCCAATGGATGGTCCTGATCCTTTCGGGACTCCTTTTTTCTACCACATGACCTCGTCCTATGACCTAGGGCTCATCCTCTAAGCGCGTCAGGGTTTTGCGTACTGGGATTTTGCGACTAGCGAAGAAAAGGGGTCTTTCCCTTTGGTTTCCCCAGGTGACGAAACGTCGAAATGCCGAAACCTATTCACACCAAACTGATTTGTAGTTTCGTAGACCGAGAATTCGCAGCTTGCGAAGACGAGGGGTATCACCCTTTGGTTTCCCAGGTGCCGAAATGCCAAAACGCCGAAATCTATTCATACTAAACTGATTCAGATTTTGGCATACCGAGACTTTACGACTTGCGAAGATGAGGGGTATTTCCCTTTGGTTTCCTGGGTGTCGAAATGATGAAATCTATTCATACTAAACTGATTCAGAGTTTCGCATACCAGGACTTCGCGACTTGCAAAGATGAGGGGTATCACCCTTTGGTTTCTCGGGTGCCGAAATGTCGAAATCTATTCATACTAAACTAATTCAGAGTTTCGCATACCGGGACTTCGCGACTTGCGAAGACGAGGGGTATCACCCTTTGGTTTCCCGAGTGTCGAAATGCTAAAATCTATTCATACTAAACTAATTCGGAGTTTCGTATACCGGGACTTCGCGACTTTCGAAGACGAGGGGTATCACCCTTTGGTTTCCCGGGTGCCGAAATGATGAAATCTATTCATACTAAACTAATTGTCTAGATCACTCCTGTATCAACGACCACGATCATGTCATGATTTCACGAATCGTGAGATTGTGCAATCCTAACTTTTGACCACTCCAGGTCGCAGGTCAAGGAAATGCTACCCCACTGCCACGTGTCTTGTGCCAATGGACGGCTTTGAATACTTCGGGACTTTCAGTACATTGCCAAATCCACTCTCCTGCCTATGAAAAGGATAAGGTCAACGGGCAATAGAGCTCTGACAGATCCTTCAGAGGGTTCTTGGGTAAATTATCCCTAGGCTTGGTGACCTGACTAAAAAGCCTTCCTGAGTCACCGAGCTATAAACTTTGTGGTAAGGGTAAAGTAAACTTGCGGGTTTACTATCATGGTAGTCCTTTCAAGGGACTCACTCCAACTCTGGAGTGCAAGGAAACTTCCCAAGACAAGGTGCCTTCGGGAAATTACACCAGGGCATAACGTGAGTCAAGTAGATGGGAAAATTCTCAAGGGAACGGACTCGTATTCTAAACTTACTCATTCTATACATAACCGATTATGATTATGCTAATATAAGCATGCATCCATTACCTCAAATCAAAACACAAGGAAAACACTTCTATACAGAAACCATTTGTGAGCGTATAAAACATGAGCATGTGTTTGGGATATGCAATTCAAAATAAAAGACATAACACTTATCAGAAAACACCAGACGTGAAGCGACTACTAAGAGGGGTGCTCGTTTCCACCCAACCATAGGCTCAGTGACTCTAAACAGATTTACCACTAGCCACCCCCGAGCTAGACCACGAGGCTTGAGATTCAATCTCCTACTCCCAGCTCAACAGAATTCAAGGACGAAGGTTACTCTCCTTCTCCTATGTTCAGAACTCTCTGTATTTCCAAAAATTTTCTCCAGTTCTCTTCCGCGATCCCTATCGTGTGTGTTCTCCTCCCTTCTCCTTATCCCCACACTTCCTTTCTTGCCTTGTTCTACAAGATTGTGTGTGGCATGAATTTCCCTGTCTGTGGTCAGGTCTGGGAGTTGTTAGGGATGGGTAGTTCACCCCCATCCCCTCATTAACTCTTGAGGAGCCTCCCCACCTACCAATCTGATGGGAAATCCATTCTAGGGTCAGAGAGTTGCTTTGATCTTTGAGCAAGTAAAAACCAGTATGGTACTAGCTCAATGGAAGGTAACGCAACCATTCCATGTCCCTTCCACCACCTCTCATTAGCCATCATGGTCTCTTTTAGCACATCCCCCTCCCAGCAGTCATGCAACACATAATCATAACATAATTTACATTAATCGACCTTTTATACAAAGGTCTGTCAAATCAAACATTCACATCCTTTGAGTTTGTCATAGTTCTTGGCCAAGATAGTTATTTTTATAGACTGGTGGAAACAGGGTGTTACACTTCACCTACAAAGAGGGGTTCTCTTATATTGGGGGTCACATTTTCTTGCAAAATTCTATCTACTGTGTGTTGTGGTATAGCATTCTTCAAGGTAGTTGGTTTCATCTCTCCCGAAGCTCCTTCTAAGGTCTCAAATGAGAATTATTCTTTGGTAGTGGCATCTATCTTTTATTCTTTGTCTATCTCTCCTAATGTTCCTATCTCTTGTCTTCCCCCTACAGAATATTAACTTCTCTCACCAAATTTCTCCTTCAACCATCGGTTGGCCAACCTTTTTCATCTATGCAACTCTCAAAAATTCTCTAATTCTTTCCTTTGAATACAATCACAATCAATCTCCTTATATGATTGATCAGATCTCTTCATTACCTTTCTCAGTTGGTTCTGCCTCCTCTTCCTAGAAGTCACAACCCACCTTAGAGCTTGTTCATTTCTTTCATTTTTCTCTCATTGGCCCCTCGTCTCCAGAAACTCCCTTGTTATTGTCTCATGATCCTCCCACTAACCACCTCCCCCCTGAGAATAGTGATTTGCACTGCCATCTCAATTGAAGGAACATGCAGCATTACTTATTATGCTAGCATAATCTTGATCCACAAAGGGATTTCCTGCAACAATATTCTGCAGGCTCCCTCAAGAAATATGACTTCTGCTTTTGAAAAAGATTGGTGGTTCTCTGCAGAAAATTCAACAATATATCCTTCCAGAGTATTTTGCACCAATAAATCTACAACATGAGAAATCTATGATCCAACCAATGAAGAGCTTCTAAATTCTCAATGGTCCAATTAAATCGTCTCTTGAATCTATCTTTGAATTATGGTGCTTCTTGTAGTTAGTCAAGCCACTGAAATACTTCTTCTGGGAATCAGATCCATAAGATCTCATATTAGTCGCTTTTGGGTTCTTAATAAAAGACATCACTCTTCACAACCCTAAAAATTTTGTGTTGTAACTCAACTTATTTCTATACAAACTCATCACACCTTCTTTCCCACCAATTCTCAATGTCAAACTTAAATATGTGATGTTGTATCCTCTAAATACCCGCTTTAAATACAGGTCCCAGTAATGGAACCATTTGTTGGTGCAATATTGGAGAGCAAGGTTCTCGAAGGTTACCAACAAAGGTACCATTGTAGTCTAGCAACACTGGCATATTCAACCTTCCGCAAGGGAAATAGGTCTTACCTAAAACACAACCGAGAGTTGTGTGTGGTGAAATGAGTCAGTGAGGATGCATCATCGGGTCTAATGCAAAACAATGCAAATTCATAATGGAACATATAAATAATTATATCATCAAGGGTCTAAACCAGTATAAACATCAGATAAACTATGTGGCACAGCATAAAGACAAGTCCATACATTAGAGTAATTTGTAGACAATAATTGGTTACCAAATACATATACTTTAAATAGTTGTGCATCTTAGAAACCATAGATTCAAACACATCATAATAAAATTTTAGAGCACAGATAATCTCTTATATTAGAAATATCTCAAAACTAGCCATACATGGAGTGTAACTCTCGTACAATCACCCAGGTAGCATAATGTATTCCCCATATACCCAATACATATTCTAAGCTTCTATTCAAGTAGAGTGATATCCCAGACCCTTTACAATATCCTTTCTCAAATAGACTCAATGAAAATCACAGTACTGGCAGTAAAACATTAAAAGAGAAGCAATATCAACCAATAACAACAATTACCAATCACGAAAAAATCCAACCAACCCATTCCCATTACATAACTCCCAAATTATTTTGTTATCTCGGTCGCTTCTTGACTTCTTGACTCCACTGTTATATTTTCTTGATTTCGCTATTATCTTTTCTTGATTCTGCTTCTGTTGGTTTTTCCTGTGTTCTCCTTCCATGAGCTCGAAGCTTCTAGATCTTTCCACTTGCCCGTCCAGGTGGCTCATGATTTGTATTCATTACTCGTACACTTGTAGTTAAATTTCCACTCATCCTATCTTCTTTACGATGCTTCTAATATTTTGTTGCTTAGATGTGCTTTCCAAAAAAAATTAGGCTTTCCCAAAATCAAGCTCTCTTCAAAAATGGAAGGCCCAATAGTGGCATGACACATGGATGTTGACGTAGCATGATACGTCATCCTGAGGTGCCAACTTGGATAACATGGAATGACATGTGAATGTTTATATGGCATGACACATCATCACACTCCTTCCTTCATTGACGATCTACCATTTCTCTTTGAAAAACTGACACCTCGCTGGATTGACTAACCCATGACCATCGACAATTTATCTTTCTCAATGGAAACACTTGTTGATACTGAGAGGGGGGTGAATCAATATCAAGTACAATTTAAAAAAAAAATTCAACTTATACTAAAACCATTCAATTATATCCAATGAGCAATGAACAATAGTATAAGAGTTACACCAATACACCACAATACACCATGCACAATATATGAGAAATAATCAATAGTGTTTTTTCAAGGGAAGTAATGACTTCCAAAGGTAGCTACAGCTTCCAAATGTAAAGGGAGGGATAAACCTCCAAAAGGAAGATACAATCCTCCAATATCAAGAGAGATTTGAAGTCTCCATCCTTGCCCCTTCCTTCCACCCAAGAATATATGAGATATGATAAAACTTTACATTAAATCATCACCATCAACCAATCATCACTTAAACCTGATAATGCTTCCTGAGACTTCTTCAATTTCTGGAATTCTTCAATTCTTGGAGTACTATGATCCTGTATATAATATTACTCAATGTATTCTCTGAAACTCCTCCAATTTTCACTCCTTGAATCCTCCCCAAAAAGAGGTTATAGAAAGAATGGTAGACTTTATTCAATTCTGGTCTATTCATAAGACCCAACTTGTATAGCATTCCTTGCGCTAAATATTTAACATCTGATTCCAAAAATCGCACACAAGAAACTAAAGTCCATACTCTTTCCAATGGAAGTGGTCCCACTTCATTTGGATTATGTATGAAGAATTTATGACTGTTCTACCCGGAACAATTGTTTATTGACTAGCTTCAGGACTGGTCACAAACCCTATCTTCCACAGAGTGTATCTCCATAATTATAGTGAATAAAGAGCTTAACCTTATACCAGAGGTACCTTGATATGTTTTCTCAATACCATAGCGATTTCACCATCTGAATCGTTATATAAAAAAAGTTATAGCAAAAATGGTAAGATGACCTGAAAATAATATACCTTAGAACACATCACCAAAAGACTTCATCCTCCCTTGAAATCCAACCTTCTTTTCTTATTATTACCTCTGAAATTCGACTTGTATAAAATGAATGTAAAATTATGTTTATTTATACCATTTATGTCACTTCCTTTTAACATTAGGTCCGACCTGACACTTTTTTATTTTGTAATTCTTTTCTTTAATTATCTTCAGGGCCTACATGTACTTCCTTCTTCAATTCACTTTGTCATCTTCAAAAATTCATTTCTCCTCAACCATGAGGATCCACGTGATGTTACACATACCACCGGAAACAACATGATGTATACTATCCATTCATGGGTGTTGTATATGCATGTGCATTGTCCTTCATGTCCAAATACCTTTATCAATCTTGCCGTCCAAAACCCATGACTAGGATTGACATCAATGACAACAACCAATCTTCCAACAATCTCCCCCTTTGTCATTGATGGAAACACTCATGCTCCCCCTATCATCATGATCCCAATTTCTCTCCCCCTTTGACATCAATGGAAAAG
>ML776684.1:1046029-1070235 GCA_009831015.1 Picea engelmannii | reverse complement strand
GTTCAAGTACAAGATGATTCAAAATGAAAATGTCTCCTTGGTATATATAGGAGACTAGGAGGTATAATTACAACTAATGGCCTAAAGCCGACATAAATAAAATAACATTACTAATCTAAATTACAAATAATGGCCTAAATCCGACATAAATAAAATAACATTACTAATATAATATGCCCTAATTAAGGGGTAATGAGCCAATATTAGGGCTTAACATAGAGTAAGCTACAAGGAAGACTAAGCGGAGGTCTAGGAGAGATGACAGTTAGGAAAAAAGGCCATAGGGAGGTAGGAATAAGAAAAGAAACCTAGATATAGCCAAAAATACATAGAACTGGATTAGGCGGGATAGCTAAGATTGTCATGATTTAGAGAGTAGAGTGACAGGATCGGGATCTTGACCTTCAATCCATTCGCATGAGAGAATATTGACATCAAGACTAGGTGGATCATGAACCACGGGGGTTGGAGTGTTGCACCTCAAAATTACTCACTTCAATGATGACCTATTGTCATCATGACTAGTGTCGCAAGTGTCGCATTATTGGCCTTATGTGTTTCAAGTGTCGCAAACATCATACTACCATCTTGCCTATGTCATGTCTCTAACGACATCATAAGGACACTTAAGACACCTTTAAAGACTGGTTAAGAAGGATAAATCATCTGATGAGGAGTAAAATGCTTTTGTCATGTGTTAGCACCAGAATTCACTCCTAGATTGCAGTAGGAGTAAGTCTGATACCCATCAGTTTATATGTCACAGGTTGTTTATAAAGGGTGACTGAATGGGAGTAAACTCGAAACAGGATCATTTTAACTCAGAAAATTGGGTTGGAAATACAACGCTAGGTGAGGTCTTGATATAAATTAGGACAGTAAGTTTTCATAGTGGTGATTAGGTGGAGGAAAAACAAGAGCGGAATGAAAGCCTTCTCTAGACATCCTGTCTTCCAGCAGCCTTTGGAGGAAAAGTCTCAGATATGATATCCTCTCAGATTTGAAAGCTTCAAGAAACTTAAAACGCTGCAAAAATAGATATAATCAAACCT
The DNA here is from genome assembly GCA_009831015.1 of Picea engelmannii. Lineage (NCBI taxonomy): Eukaryota > Viridiplantae > Streptophyta > Pinopsida > Pinales > Pinaceae > Picea > Picea engelmannii. Next base: position 1,069,183 of record ML776684.1, on the reverse strand, counting down.
ACATTATATAGTCATTACAACACCTGACTGGATCATCCATGCCCAGGATTTAAGAGTCATAAGAAAGAGTAAGGAAGAGGTTGGATGTCATTAAATAAGAAGTCTCAACTATCAGTCTATAACCAGAGAACCAGAGGCCTCGCTAAAAATTTACAATTGGGAGCTTAGCTCTATCATTGATGCTTTACCAAATATCAAAATTGAGTATTTATACTAAAAAAAAAATCTCAGGAGCATAATCGAGAAGTTGCATTAAAGGAATTACGTCTGCATGCTTCTTGACAGACTACACATGCAATTTCCTGTCAGAACAGGCCCTGTCAGACGCAATCATGTTTCAGGAAGGCTCTACAGCTAAGTTTACCTGCTTACAATCCTTTCTGGGTTTTCCATTTATGGTGGAAACGATGTTCAATTGTCCCCCACGAACCTCAATAACTGCTTCATTGGAATTCGGAAGACCCAAGTCAAATATACTTATGGAATACATGGTAGCCTTAGCATTCGCCATCTGGATCTGAGATGGATGCTTACGAGCAAGCCTGATAGCAGATGTGGCTGCTGATAAAGTGATGGGTGCACTCGATATGGAGGAGTGGATGGGAGATGGTCAGGTGGACAACTATTAATGGACAAGGATACTGAGGATGGCATGGGGGTCACACAAGCGGAAGCTGAGGTGTAATGGAGTGGAGGCAATGTGGAGCGAGGTGGCATAGGTGGTGGGAGATGAGAAAGGCATAGGTACCGGCAGGACAGTGAGTGGAAGACATATGGAGGGAGTGGAAGTGATGAGGGGTGGCCACTTGTTAGCCTGGGATAGGGCACTATGTGCACATGTGCATATCAGGGCTGTGAAAAGTGGTTTGAAACTTCCCCACTTTTGGCCCTGATGTGGGTCTTTGGCTGACACATAGCGCCTCCAAAAATCGTAGTTTTTTTCCCAATCCCGCTCTACCTTTTTTATCCTGTGTGCATGTTGAAGCCCCGATATGGCCATCAACTGTTGATATAGGGTGCTCAACTCTTGACCACCTAGATCTGCACATGCCTTATCATGTCACGCCAGAACGTCTCATCACTCCTCCGACTTAGGATATAAGCCAAATTGTGGGTTTTATCCCACTTCTTGTCATTCTTTTTCCATGGTGTCCATTCTGAAGGAAGAGCACCCCCTTTACCAACATATGTGATAACATTAGGCTCCATGGGGGATGGATTTCTCCCTATGAGATGCCAAGAACTCTTCTGCAGTTTCAATGCCTTGTTGTTGGGCTATGGAGTCACTTATGAATTGAAAAACAAAACAAAAAAAAAACAATATTTACAAATAAATGAGAGATGCCTATGGCTCAAACAAAGAATTTCTTCAAAAAATGCCCATTTACAGGGCCACCAAAAATTTCATTTCCCTCCAAATTTTACAACCTGTAGGTATTATTTGGAATTATCTAAGAAACTCTGAAGGGCCCAATCCACAAGGCTTTGAATTTGTTGTGCTTTCCTCTATCCTGCCTAGGTGCATCCCATTTAAGCACTAGATCTCCCAACTGGAAATATTCTTTTCTCGCCTTTCTATCGAAGGCTTTCTTGATCCTTTGTTGACAGTTATGAGCTTTGTCTGTCACCTGCTCTCTGGTTTGCTGCACTTCCACCAGTTGATGAATCCTTCTAATCATGTCATCAGGCTCCCCTTGGTAATCCTGAAAGAATTTTTCTACGAGTAGAGTCAGCTGAGAAGGGAAAATAGCTTTCATTCCATAAACAAGTTGGAAAGGGGAGATACCTATGGATCTTTTTTCTATCACTCGATCAACCCATAGAGCGAATTTTAGCTTTGAATCCCATGCCTTCTTATTATCCTGTAATAGTCCTTTAATAAGCTTGATCAAACTTTTGTTAGAGGACTCTTCCAGTCCATTTCCTTGGGGATAATAAGGACTGGAGTGAATTAATGAAATCCCAAACTGCTCACACAACTTGATCAAAGGATCTGACTTGAAAGATGCAGCATTATCAGTGATAATTCTTCTACGACATCCAAATATTGCTATGATATCCTCTGGGAAATTGATGATTACCTTGTGTGAAGCACTCCTGGTAGGGATGGCTTCTATCCATTTTGTGAAATAATTTATTGCAGTTAAGATCCATTTATGTTGACCACTTGAAGCAGGATAAATCTCCCTAATGAAGTCCAACCCCCATTGTTGAAAGGGTGTTGAATCTACCACAGGCTTCAGTGGCAAGGATTTGAACTACTACTTTCTTGAGAATTTTTTGCATTTGATATAGGCTTTGATTTCTCTACAGACATCAGTGAATAAAGTGGGTTGATAGTACCCAGCCTTGAGAATTTTGTAGGTTGCGGTCTTCCAAAAATGATGTCCCCCACATAGGCTACTATGAAAATCAAACATAATCCTTTGGGCCTCCTGTGGGTTTAGACATCTCAAAAGCACTCCTAGAGGGTCCTTCCAATATAAGACCTAGTCAATAAGGAAATATCTGATTGCTGTCATCTTTAAATCTCTTTCCTTTCTCTTCCCCATTCCATTAGGGGGCTTTAATTTTTGCAGAAAATATAGCATATGCTAGTTGTAAGCTATCCTGAGAGATTTCGTTAGACAACTTTGCCTACTGATTTTTTGAGCAAGTATTGATGAAGTTAACCCCGAAGGGTTTACAATTAGATTCAGCCAAAAACTTGGCTAAACCTTTCCCTTTAACTATCTTGGTGGGCTTTATTCCCAGATCAAACTCAAGGATTTTGGCAACCATTTTCTCCTCTTCCCATCTATGTCTAGCTAAATGAGAATGTCCTTCACAGCTACTAAAGGGACATACGCAATAATTCTTGAATGAAGGACATGGATCCTGAAAGACTTAAGGGATTTCACCAATGCATAGGCTTGTTTCTCCATGATGTCATATCCAATCTCTACATCCCTCAATGCCCTACTAAAAAAGGAGATAGATTGTTCCATTCCCTCAACATTTTTCTGCAACAAAACAGTTGTTGTTGTATCAGAAGAAGCAAAAGAAAAAATCAGAAAATACTTGGAATAGTCAGGACTGATTAGCATGTGGGCTCTAGTCAATGCTTTCTTTATCTAGCTGAAGGATTCCATGGGTTCAACAGTCCATTTTATTTCATTCCCCTTCCTAAGCATGGCTATAATATGCTTCACCAATTCAGCAAAATTTGAAACAAGCCTCCTTAGAAAGTTAATCTTGCCCAGAAAAGACTGGACTTCTTTCCTGGACCTTGGGAGTGATAAGGTTTGGATCACCTCCACCCTACTGGGATCGATTCTGACTCCCTCAGTTGATACTATGTGACCAAACAACTTTCCCTCCTTCATAACAAATAGTGATTTTTTGGGGTTCAGGGAAAGACCGAACTTTCTGCATTTCAAGAAAGCTTTCCTTAAATGACAGCAACGTTCTTTATCAGATCTAGAAAATATTGTTATGTCATCCATATATATGACCACAAATTTATCTTTCTCCCCAATGAAGGTGATGTCCATGGCTAATTGAAATGTTTCCCCTACATTCATCAATCCAAAAGGCATTTTGGCATACATGAATGTGCCCCAATGAGTGGTGAAGGCTATTTTTTCTCTATCCTCAGGCAGGACTGATATTTGATTGTAGCCTGAAAATCCATCAATCATGGATATCCTTGATGCACCAGTTACCCTTTGTAATATATGTTCCATTTTTGGCAAGGGGTAATTGTCCTTCTTTGAGCTTCTATTCATATTTCTAAAGTCGACACAGAGCTTGATCTCTCCATTCTTCTTTCTCACTGGGACCAGATTGGATATCCATTCTAAATATCTCAAGGGGACAATGATTTGGGCATCTAACAACTTCCTTACAACCTTCTCCATGATAGGAAGTAACATAGGATTTATTTGTCTCAACTTCTTCCTAACTAGTTTGGATTCTTCCTTCAATGGGATCTTGTGCTCTATAACGTTGTTGTCATATGTTTTGAGGTCTTCATAGGTCCAAGCAAATACATCAGCAAATTCTTTTAATAGCTCAGTATACTCATCCCTCTTCTCCTCTGACAAGTTGTTAGACAACTTGAAAAGCTTTGGCTTCTCCTCTATGCCAATATTTCACTCAGCCACATCAGCATCATCCTTTAATATTTTGCCCCTTACTACCACATCATTTCTATCAAAAAGCCTTTCCAAAGGAACTAGTCCTTTGGGGATGTGATTGCTAGGTAGCTGAATAATATGATGATCAACAATCTTGTTTAGAAAATGATCAGCATAGGGATAGGCTTCAGAAGCAGGGTCTTGACCAATGTGCAATGCAGAGAATGCCTCAACAATCTCCAGGAATCTTTTGATTTCAAGATCATCCTCAAAAACCTTCAAATGTTTGAAATTGTCAGGCATGGAGGGCCTGTATTTCATGCCTGTATCATACCTGAGCTTGGGTGGTAGAGGGACTCTGAAATTGCTCACTAAAATAGCCATCGAATCAGCCATAGTGTTTTCTCCTCTTGAAATAAATGATATATTGAAAGACAGGAAAAAACTGTCAATGAGGTCCCATACTTCATTTATGTAACTCCTAAGCCGAGGGTGTTTGGCCTGACAAATATTTCTGATCTGCTGAATAATCAGTGCCGCATCCCGAAACACAGATATTTCCTTAATTCCCATGTCCTTTGCATCCCTTAATCCCAAAACAAGAGCCTCATACTCTGCCACATTATTGGTAGCTTCAAACTCTAACTTGTATGATAGGGATATAATTTCCTGAACAGGGGAAACCAAAACTATGCTAGCACCAGCACCACCTTTAGAGTAAGCTCCATCAAAGAACATTTTCCATATAGTAGTAGTTGGAGGAGAATCTTGGTGGGGGTTAATTGAATGCTTTCTGATTTGAAGAGGAGCCTCAGGGGTGTTGGTGAGCTGCAACAAACTAGATCCCAAATCAGTATCCAGAGAAAAAATAGGGTGATTGGTGGGGTCTGCCTCATCATTGATGATGTAGGCCAGTTAAGATTCTCTATACAGTCTTCTGTGCTCCCCTCCAAAGACTGGAATGGTAGCATATGAGAGGTCCATTTGCAGTGTTCCCCCAAGCCTTTGAATCCAAGATCTTGACAATAGCATGCCAAACTTGTGAGGTACATCAGCTACCATGAAATCCATGACCACACTTTTCATGGGCAGCTAGAACAAGGTTACCACCAGATCTTTGATGACCCCAAGACATTGCACCCTCCTTGGATTGAAAGAGTACAAATCATGATAAGATTTTGTGACTTCCAGCCTGAGTTCTTCCATGACAGTTTGGGCATGAGATTATGGGAAGCTCCTGAATCCATTAGACAATTATGCAGCACCTTATCATGTATGTTCAATGATGTGTAGAAGGGAGGAGATGAGTCATCTCTATCTTCTACAATAGGACCTAATATGACTGCTGGATTTTCATTTTGGAGATTTACTGAGTCTGTGGAATGGCAGGATGGTTCAGGCTGCAATAGCTTGGAGAGGGACCTTTTGAAATCTTCATGTTTGACTAGCTCTGAAATGGGCACATGAATTCTGATTTTTTGAATTTCATGCTCAAAGTTAAAGGAGGAAGGGGGCTTCAGGATTTCTCTCAACTCTGGAATAGGGCCTTTGACTATTGGTGAGGGATTCTGAGTTTTTTTTCCTTAGCAATATTCGTTGCATGGTTAACTAGTTTCTCTGTTATGAGAGGTTGATCAAGGATGTCAGATTTCCCTTATTTCATCTTAGACCAGAGATTGTATTTATTAGGACTGCTATTGGCTTTCTCCCCCTTACTCAGCTCATTTATCTGATTGTTCATGAGGAATTCTTCGTATGCAGATTGAGTTAAATAAGGAAATGGGAAAGTGTCTCCAATATAGTGAATCTCAGGCTCCATCTCTTCTTCCTCCCTCTCCTCATCAGCAACAAGGTTATTTTGGAGAGGAGTCTGAATTTCTGTTCATTTCTATCCCTATCCCTTTATTCCCTTGGCATGATTTGAGGAGAATTTTTGTTCGGCCTTCTGAAGTTGCCTCTGTTGTCAATGTTTTGAGGATTTATGTATGTCTACCTTCCCTCCACTTTAATTTTCTCTGTCTCTACAGACAGAGACTTTACCATCTTGGTCAATTCATCTACTTGAGGGTGAGCTATAGGAGAACCAAAGGATGAGGCCTCAGATCTCCCTCTTCCTTTGTCTCTGTCAGATTTTCTTATGAGCCTATTAACTTCCAACACATTGGATTCTACTTCCAGGGATGCATCTTTCATGTTAGCCAAGGAATTAGCTCTTCTTTCTCTGAGTAGGAGGCATAAATCAGGGTCAAAGGCACTAGCATAAGTGATTTTGGCAGAGGCTTCTGAGGGCTTTATTTCAGCAAGGATCTTATTTTACATCTTATTGAATCTCTTGGAGAAGTCAGAGACAGACTCTCCTTCCTTTCTCTTCAAGGACCCAAACTCTGTCATATAATACATGAAATATTTTTTATCTCCCCACTTTCTCAAGAAGGCATTATCTAGAGCTTCAATCCCAACAATAGATCCAGGGGTCAGTCCCCTAAACCATTTCCTCACCTCACCATCAAGACTTTGAACAAAGACTCTCATCCAGACATCTTCATTTTCAATGTTCAGGTTGTCTGCATAACTGTAGAAGGAAGCAAGGTGCTCTTTAGAAGTTATGTCCTCCTCTCTAGTAAATTTAGGCATATACTTCAAGTAATCTCCAGCTGGGAGAGGATTCATGGGCTGAGGTAAGACCAGAGGGGCGTACCTCACAACCACTATGGCATCCATTCTGTTTACAGGGGGATGAGCACCTGCCATAGGGATATTAGGTGGAGGAGAACTAGGGGGAGAAGGGGTTCAGCCTGGGGAGACTAGAAATGAGCTTGTAGGTGGAAAAGGGATCAACAGAGGATTTGAAGAAAAAACTACAGGGCTTAAGGGAACAAATATTGTTGTAGGCACAAAAGTAGCAACAGTAATAGGAGAAGGGAAGGTAAATCCTGGGGTGGGAAAATCCTCTAAATTTCTTGGTCTAGACCAGGCTGCAACATCGAGGGAGATATGAGTGACAAATATCTCTCCCTCCAATCCAAGACCAAGAGGAGAAAACTCAACAGGAACACTCCAAAAATTTAAAAAATGAGAGACTCCAACAAGAGGTTTGACAGGAAACTAAGAAGAAGATATGGGGGTCTCTAACAAAGGGAAATGAGAACTATCAGAAATACTTGGTTCAGCAGTAGAATCTCTTTCTCTGAGGGTGTTTCCCTTTCTGATAAGCTTCCCTAGATCTGCTTCAGGTATTGTCAAGGGAAACTGAGGGGTAGACCTCGTATGCCTACCTCTGGAAGCCACAACTGAAACAGCAGGTTCCCTAGTGGAGTTGTCACAATGGAGTTGTCAGGTGCACAATAGAAATCTTGGAGGGCTATGATGATTGATGCACCTTCAGAATCAAAGGCTCAATGTCGTTCAATACCAGGGAAAATATTTAACTTCGTCCACGGCAACGGTGCCAGAAATGTTAGCACCAGAAGTCACTCCTGGATTGCAGCAGGAGTAAGCCCGATACCCATCAGTTTATATGTCACAAGTTGTTTATAAAGGGTTACTGAATGGGAGTAAAATCATAACAATATCATTTTAACTTAGAAAATTGGGTTGGAAATACAACGCTAGGTGAGGTCTTGATCTAACTTAGGCCAATAAGTTTTCATAGTGGTGAGTAGGTGGAGGAAAAACAAGAGAGGAATGAAAGTCTTCTCTGGACATCCAGTCTTCCAGCATCCTTTGGAGGAAAAGTCTCAGATATAAGATCCTCTCAGATCTAAAAGCTTCAAGAAACTTAAAACGCTGCAAAAACAGATATAATCAAAACTACATTATATAGTCAATACAACACCCGACTAGATCATCCATGCCCGGGCTTTAAGAGTCAGAAGAAAGAGTAAGGAAGAGGTCGGTTTCCATTAAACAAGAAGTCTCAACTATCAGTCTATAATCAGAGAACCAGAGGCCTCACTAAAACTTTACAATTGGGAGCTTAGCTCTACCATCAATGCTTTACCAAATATCAAAATTGAGTATTTATACTCAAAACAAAATCTCAGGAGCATAATCGAGAAGTTTCATTAAAGGCATTATGTCTGCATTCTTCCTGACAGACTGTGCATGTAGTTTTCTATTAGAACGGGCCCTGTCAGATGCAATTGTGTTTCAGGAAGGCTTTGTAGCTGAGTTGGCATGCTTACAGTCCTTTCTGGGTTTTCCATTTATGGTGGAAACGATGTGTTGGTTGTGGAGCCTGATTATCTTCCTGATTCAGAGGTCCTTGCTTTCAGCTGTGTTTATACCCCATGAAGACTTTACACCCCAGAAGTATTTACACTCTTCCACGGAGGGGAGTGCAGATCTAACGGTAGAAATTATATTAGGGTTTTTTTCACTAGAAGGCAACCCTATGTTATGAGGGAAATGTATTGCGGCTATGCATTATTGCTTGTATTGTATTCTAAGAGAGGAGACTGTGAGAGAAAGAAGAGGAAGTTACAATGGGTTTTGTTGTAGGTTGTATCCCTTCATTTGCTAGATAATAATAAAGGAAGGACCTGGCAATTTCTCTGGTGGAGGTAGCCCACACTGGGTGAACCACATAAATATGTGTCTCTATTGTATTGTGTATCTTCTGTGTTTTGTTTCTGCATTTGTTTTAATTTATTTCTCCACGGTTCTATTTTTCTAACAACTGGTATTAGTGGGAAAGGTAACTCGTAGGAAAAGAGGGTTCCTGGTTCAAGTGGGAGAAATGTCGAAAGATGGAAAGTTTAGGGTCGATAAATTTAACAACCAAAATTACCAGTTATGGAAGATGCAGATGGAAGATTATTTATATTAGAAGGATCTATTCCTACCATTGGGCAGAGTAGAAAAGAATCCGATGGACATGAAGGACGAAGAACGGGAGATTCTTGACATAAAGGCTCTAGGAGCGATACGGCTGAGCTTGGCAGCGTCGATGGCTTTCAATATTTCGAAAGAAAAGACAATGAAGGATATGATGGACGCGTTGGCTAAACTATATGAGAAACCCTCGGTCTCTAATAAGGTATTTCTAATGAAGAGATTATTTAATATGAAGATGTCAGAAAGTGGGTCTATTGCAGATTATTTAAATGAATTTAATACGGTTACTAATCAACTAAGTTCTATAAAAGTGGACTTTGATGATGAGGTTAGGGCTCTTCTAATCTTGTGTTCATTGCCATAAAGTTGGAATGGCTTGGTCATGGCTGTAAGTAACTCTGTCTCTGGTTCAAGTACTTTAAAATTTGATGATGTTGTTGGTGTTATCCTTAGTGAGGAAATGCGATGGAAAAGCACAGGTGAGACATCAGGTAATACGTTGAACATGGAGAACAAGGGAATACAAAAGGACAAAGGAAAGGGCTCAGGGAACCGTGGGAACTCTAGGAAGGGAAAATCCAAATCCAGACTTGGAAAGATAGAGTGTTGGAATTGTGGGAAGAAAGGACATCTGAAGAAAGACTGCAGAGCTACAAAGAAACAAAGAGATGGACAACAGGAGAGAAATCAGGAAGCAAATGTAACAGGTGATGTGTTACAAGATTATTTGATTCTTTTTGTAGACAATATTTCTAAGCCTTGAGTAGTAGATTTAGGGGCTTCATTTCATGCCACACCCCATAGGAAACATTTTCTAGATTATGTTCAAACTGATTTTGGACAGGTTCATTTGGGTGATGATGCGCCATGCAAAATTGTTGGAATGGGAAAGGTAAAAATAAAGCAACACAATGGAAACCAATGGTTTTTGAAAGGTAAGACATGTTCCAGATTTAAGGAAAAAACTTATTTCAACAGGGAAGTTGGCAAGTGAAGGTTTTGTATCCATATTTATAGATAAGACATGGAAGGTCATCAAAGGATCATTGGTGATAGAAAAAGGAGAGAAGGTAGGTACATTGTATTTATGTACTGGTAATACTTACTCTTCTATCTCTTTAGCTTCTACAGGAGTGGATACATCACTATGGAATCATAGTTTGGGACACATGAGTGAGAAGGGTATGCAGATACTTCACAAAATAAATTTGCTTATAGATCTTAAACAAATTGATTTGGACTTCTTTGAGCATTGTGTTTATGGAAAACAGAAGAGAGTTAGATTTATCAGAGTCAGAAAAGAAAAGAAGAATGAAAGGTTAGATCTTGTGCATATAGATGTATGGGGACCAACTCAGGTATCATCTCTTGGTGTCTCTCATTATTATGTTACTTTTATTGATGATGCAACTAGAAAAACTTAGGTTTATTGCATTAGACAAAAATCTGATGTTTTTTATACTTTTAAGAAATGGAAAGCTTTGGTTGAGAATGAGATAGGAAAAAGTTTGAAGTGTCTCAAATCAGATAATGGAGGTGAATATTGTATCAAAGAGTTTGATGATTATTTTTAATACCATGGGATTCATAGAGAGAACAAAGTTCCAAGAACACCACAAGAAAATGGTGTGTCAAAAAGTATGAACAGACAATCATGGAGTGTGCAAGGAGTATGAGATTGCATGCCAGTTTTCCCTTACAGTTCTGGGCAGATGATGTAGATATTGTTGTTTACTTAATAAACAGAGGCACTTCAAGCTCTTTGGATGGTAGAATTCCAGAGGAGGAATGGACAGGAAAAAAGGTAAACTATTCTTTTTTGAAAACTTTCGGCTGTGAAGCATTTGTCCATATTGATAAAGAAAATAGAACAAAGCTTGAGTCTAAATCCAAGAAGTGTACCTTTATTGGATATTGTGTTAATGATTTTGGTTATCGATTATGGAATTATGAAAATAAAAAAATCATTAGGAGTAGAGATGTCATATTCAATGAGAAGGTAATGTACAAATATTAGTTGCGAGGAAAGAAACAGGAAGAAGAAAAACAAGAATACACAGTGCTTGATGAGATCACTGAAAAAGAAATTCCAAAGGAACCTGAAAATCAAAATGTACAACAACAGGAGAAGTGGGTACCTCAAACACCTACAAGTATTGTTAGAATATCTACCAGGTTAAGTATACCCCCTGAACGATACTCTCCTTCATTGTATTATTTATTGTTGATTGATTCTGGTGAACCAAAATGTTATGAAGAGGCAATGCAGGTAGACACCAAAAAGAAGTGGGAGCAAGGCATGAAAGAGGAAATGGATTCCTTGGAAAATAGCCAGACTTGGGACTTGGTTCAATTGCCTACAGGAAAAAGATCATTGCAGAATAAATGGGTTTACAAGTTGAATGAAGAAGATGGAGGAGAAAAGAGATACAAGGATAGACTTGTTGTAAAGGGGTTTGCACAAAAGAAAGGTATAGATTTTGATGAAATATTTTCTCATGTTTTTAAAATGACTTTAATTAGGACTATTTTAAGTCTTGTGGCAGTAGAAGATTTTCATCTTGAACAGTTAGATGTAAAAACATCTTTTCTCCATGGGGATATGAAGGAAGAGATTTATATGCAGCAGCCACAGGGGTATGAGGTCAAAGGGAAGGATAATTTGGTATGCAGGTTGAAGAAGAGCTTGTATGGCCTAAAACAAGCTCCAAGGTAGTGGTATTTGAAGTTTGACAGGTTTATGACAGAACAGGGTTATAGTAGATGTCATTCTGATCACTGTGTTTATTTTAAAAGGCTAGAAAATGGAAGCTATATTATCTTGTTATTGTATGTAGATGACATGCTTGTTGCAGGGTCTAATATGAAGGATATAAATATGATCAAGAATAAATTAGCCAATTCATTTGCGATGAAGGATTTGGGTGATGCAAAGAAAATCCTTGGCATGAGAATAAAAAGAGACAGAAAAAATCGCAAATTGACATTGTCTCAGGGTGAGTACACAGAGAAGGTGTTGGAGAGGTTTAGAATGTAGAATGAAAAACCAGTTAGTACACCTTTGTCCAGCCATTTCAAATTAACTAAGGAAATGTGTCCCAAGACACAAAAGGAGATAGAATACATGTCCAGGTTCCCTTATTCATTAGCAGTTGGCAGCTTGATGTATGCAATGGTTTGCACATGACCAGATATTGCACATGCAGTGGGAGTAGTGAGCAGGTATATGAACAATCCAGGTAAAGAACATTGGGAGGCAGTAAAGTGGATTCTTAAGTATTTGAGAGGTATTGCTACTCATGCATTATGTTTTGGAGGTTCAGACACTTTTCTATAGGGATATGTTGATTCAGATATGGCAGGTGATAAAGACAACAGGAGGAGCACCATAGGGTATGTTTTTACAATAGGTGGAATAACAGTAAGTTGGATTTTGAAACTGCAAAAGGTTGTTTCACTTTCAACAATAGAGGAAGAGTATGTTGCTGCTACAGAGGCTAGTAAAGAGATGATTTGATTACAAAGGTTTATGGAGGAATTGGGAAAGAAGCAGTAGAATAGCAGGTTGTACTACGATGGTGAGAGTGCAATTCATCTTGCAAAGAACTCAACCTTCCATTTGAAGACTAAGCATACACAGTTGAGGTACCACTTCATATGATCCACCTTGGAAGATGGAAATTTGAAGTTGGAAAAGATACACAATAGCCAGAATCCTGCAGACATGTTAACAAAGGGAGTAACCAGAGAGAAATTGAGTTCTTGCTCAGTTTCAGTTGGTCTTCAAGAATGAAGATGAAGATGAGAAATTTTCCAGGTCCAAGAAGGTTAAGAGTCCAGCATATACAGCAGCGGTGGAGTTGTTGAGATCAGTCTCCAAGTGGGAGATTGTTGGTTGTGGAGCCTGATTATCTTCTTGATTCAGAGGTCCTTTCTTTTGTTAGTGTTTATACCCCATGAAGACTTTACACCCCAGAAGTATGTACACTCTTCCACGCAGGGGAGTGCAGAGGTGTGGGTACCCCCTCTACGGGGTTCGGGGGGGTTATCCCTCTAGTTGGGGGGTTGGGGGGGCAAGCGAGCCACCGACGGGGGTTCAAGGGTAGCGTCCCCTGATGGGGGTTGGAGGGTGAAGCATCATTGAGATATCATGCGGGTTGCAAATCTCTGGTACCCTTGACACTAGAGCGTTGCCCCTTTTTCTGTAAAAACTCTTCTTGGGAGTAGTTTTTCTTGGTCTTCTTTTTGTTTATTCATCTGCTCAGGGTTTATGCTATCTTAGTGTGTCCTTGTTTAGCCTCCAATTATTTGATTTCTAAGGATTAATGATGTTTTTTTTGGATTTTTGACATCTATTTTCCTTGCTTTGAGTCACTCTTCTTCCCTAATATTTGGAGTCGATCTACTACTTTCTCACTTATCTAATTGACTGAAAGTTGTTGTAAGAAAATTCAATGATATTTCACTATTTCATTTTGATCTTTGAGGTCTTTTCTCCAAGAATTTCCTCCTGTCTGGATTTTGTTTTATTTTTTCTTGTTTTATCACAATGAGGGTGTGTTTTTGTTTATGTGAAGTTTTCTTCCGGGTTGCTTAAATCTCACAGATCTTGAAGTTTTATTAACATAGGAAGATTTACATCAAACTGATTATCAGTCACATATAAAAAATTTAGCATTGTATCGGATTTTTGATTGAGGACTATTGGATGAGGTCATTGTATCTTAGTGTTTGAAAGTGAAAGGAAAATCCTTCTCCTTCCCTTAAATAGACATTCATTGAAAGAAAATACTACTTATCATTTCTTATGCATGTTTTGGGAATTGAGTCATGATATCACTAGTTTTCACTCGCATACACCTTTGAGTAAACAAGAGCCTTAAAATCAAGTGCTTAACTAAAATTCATCATACATTTTTATATCTTTTGTTAGCAAACCTAAATTAGCTTAAGGTGTAGGGATTTGGAATAGGTTGAAAGGATAACTTTCCAAAGCTGTCAAACAAACATTAGCATCTTGCGATAGGGAGAGAAAATCCAATTGTCATATAGGATTTCTAGGATCCCCCGCTCACACAGGGGTTACACACGAGATCGCGTTCAGGAGAGTTACAGAGATTATCCCTCTGTGGTTCAACCATTCGTAGTAGTTAGATTGTATATTGGGGGTTCTTCTTGAGGTTCAATTGTCTTCATTTGGTCTCGGTGCTTCGTGAATTCTGAATCCATTCGGGGTCCTCTGGAGTTCTACCAGACCATTTTTCCTCAGTTCTCTTGAAGGATTTCGGACTTGTTATCCTGCCCATACATTTGGACTAGACTTTTGACTGTACCCGCCCAGGGGCTGACTGCGAGTTGGTGACCTTAGTAGCCATAATATTTAGGATCTTACACGAGTTGATGATGAAGGGAAGTCTCACTATACATGGAATAGATGTTGGTCAAACTCACTCGAGCTCCTTGGAGGGTAAATCCACATTTACTGCATGGAAGTTTGCACCTTAAGCAGGTCACCAACGTAACTGATCCACCCACTCTATCCCCACCCATTCCTATATTGATCTCACGATGTTGGATTTCATCACCAACTAGTGTTTTCATTGTGGGAAGTTTTGTTTGATTGTTTTCTTTTAGATTCATAGCATGTGTTGTTTGTTTTACTTAGTGGACCTTACGTCGAGTCAGTATTAATGGCATCAACACCTGGGAGTACCAATGGAGGAACCCCTTGTCCCAAGGAACCTTTAACCATTCCTTATTTTGGAAACTTTGGTCCTCCATACATTGCCACACTTAGTCTTCCAGGACTCACCATTGTATTACCAGTTTGGTTATTCCCCACTCTGGTGATCTCGAATCCTTCTAGTGCTTCAGATGCACCTAATACTTGAAATGTCAGTAAACCACCCACACATCAACCTCATGTCGAATTTTCACCTTCTTCACCCATTAACTCTCCTTCCTTTTCTCCTTCTTCACCTAGTGAAAGCTCTAAAGTGTCAGGCTGATCAGAAGAAGAAGAAGAACCTGAAAAGGATCAAGCCTCAAACTACGACAGATGTTGGATCTAAGCAACCAACTACTGTTAATAGTATTGGGAGTGTTGATGAGGTCAACAAGATTAAAATGAAGAATCTGAAACCCAAATTCCCTTGCAGTCTTTGTAAGGGTGACCAATTTCTGAGGGATTGCCCTGGTCTTCCCAAGGTATTAGAAATGTGGTCCTCCACATCATCAGCCTCTACTAGACATGTTGTTGATGCCTCGTCAACTAGTGACGTTAAGGTTGGTAAGAAGAAGACAACTGTCAAATTTTCTTGTATGCTATGTGAAGGTGATCATTATTCTCACCTTTTTCCTCATATGGACAAGGCTTCTTCTCTTGTGAAAAAGCTTCAACTTCCAATCAGTTATCATAAGATTTCTCCCAACCCATCGTTAGTTGATGGACTGGTCAATCCGGTTCCATCCCCAGTCAATCTGGTTGATCATGTGGTCAATCTAGTTTCATCCTCAGTTGAACCACTAACCCAAACAGTCGATCTGTTTCCACCTGTCGACCCCATTTTCCCCTTGGAGAATGAAACCCAAGTGGTCCATTTGATGTCATTATCGATCGATCCCACTCATCCATTGAGGAGTGCCAAAGTGGTTGCTCCAGTTACTTCATCGGTCAATCCCACTCCTCCTCTGAAGAGTGCCAAAGTGGTCAATCTAGTTCCGCCATCAGTCGATCCCACTCCTCCATTGAGGAGTTCCAAAGAAGTTTCTTTGGTTATATCATCGGTCCATCCCACCCCTCCTCTAGAGAGTACCAATGTGTTCGATCTGATCCCATCATCGATCAATCCTACTCTCCCTCTAGAGAGTAAACCCGATTATGCCCACATTTTTCTCGTTGATATAGGATCTACCGTGTCAGGGGGGAATTCCTCCTTCTCCTGTGAAAACCCCTCCAAGTAATGAGGCCATCCTTTTGTATTGGGGTGTGCTAACTGGACCTCTTCTTCCCTCTCACATTCCTTTCAATATTAAAGTACAGGTTTGTGGTCGGGACGTTCCTCATGCGCTAATAGATGAAGGTTCGTTCGTTAGTATTTTGTCCTCTATTTCTTGGCAAGATTTGGGTTATGCTCAGCTTGTGTCGGTTACCTAGACTCTGTTTCCTTTTAACAGAAGAACCAGTCACCCTTTAGGGATCCTTCCCCAGTTTCCCATAACTTTGGGAGGGAAAATTGTTTTTATTGACATTATGGTAGTCCAGGACCCCTTGGATTTCGATTTGCTCCTTAGGCAAGATTATGTCTATTCCATGAAAGCTATTGTGCCCACTTTGTTTCATGTGATATATTTCCTTCATGATGGAAGAATGGTGACTATTGATCAACTTTCATTTGTTGGCCCTGACTTGACCATCAACCCAATGAACTCCCTAACCGGGTCTTATATGCAGATGGTATCGCCCCTCCCACAGGTCAATTATGTAGCATTGTCTCCCATGACTTCAACTTTCGATGACTTAGATCCAGTAGTTGACATGGTGATCTCTTCGATAGGGCTATTGGAGCCTGATCTCCTTACCCATGACGAGACTCTCAACATCTGTTCCTTTCGGAGAATTCTTCTTCCATCCAGTGAAGATCTCTTGGAATCCATGACCAAGTTTTGTCCCTTGACATGGTTTCCTTCCAGAGCATTATCCTCTTGGAAGCCATGATCAAGAAGAAGTCACGAGCATAGTTTATCTTCTCTGTGGCAAGCTCATTAAAAAATGAAACAGAAGCTATGAGCATAGCTTTTCTTATCTATAGCAAGCTCATTAAAAAATGAAACAGAAATATGGGGATTGAACCCGGAGCCTTGAGCATAGTTATTTTCCTGTGTCAAGCTCGTTAAAAAATGAAACAGTCACCTCTCCCGTCAGGTCGAGTCTTTTGCCATATCTCATAGATGTCGAGTCGAGTCTCTCATTAGGTCTCATATTTGAACCTTCATTTCATCCACCTGTATCATTTTTCTCCATCTAGTACAGAAATTGGTGACAACCTCAAAGTCAGTGAATGAATTGAATCTTGAGGGGCATGTCTCCAGTCTGTGATGATCATTCTGGAGTTAAGCCACTAGCTTTCAATATGGGGGCAGAGTACCGATCTTAGTCTTTGTTCTTTCTCACACTCGTAAAAACATGAGAATGTAACCAAGCAACCTTTTATCTCTTTTTCGGGCTCACATCGATATACAAAAAAGGAATCCCCTGGAGTCTTCTTTAAGCTCTTTTTAGACTCTCTAAACATGAAAATATTGTCGAGTGATCTTGCTTCCTTTCACACTCGTTAAAATGTTTGAAAGGGCGTCTTTTGAGTGGTAGTTTATCTTTTTTTTGGCCTCACGAGACTAAAATTATGAAAAAGGACAACACTGGAGTCATCTTTAAGTTCTTTTCAGACTCTCTAAATATGAAAAATCATTGATTTTACCTTCTCTAGACTCGTTAAACAATCATACATTGAAGGGCCCATATGGGATTGAACCCCTACTTCTTCCAGTTCGTTAAAAAAAGGAAGAGCGACTTACCAAAGGTGAGTTATATCGAGCATGTGTTATCCTCCTCGAGCTCGATAAATAAAAAAGAGGTACTCATCTATTTGGATGGGGGGGGGGGGGANGGGGGGGGGGGGGGAATTGAAGGAAGCAAGCCAAGCAGTTTTTGACAACATTTCTAGTAACTCTTACGGTCGCCCTTGAACATGGCACTTTGTCTTTGCACGCATTTTTGATCCGTTGAACCTCTACATTAAACCAATCCTCTAAGTTTCTTTACTCCTTTGGGTCACCCGATGAAGGTCACAATATCCACTGCATCATCATGTTTTGGTCCATGTCATGTTTTTGTTGTTGTGCCTCAGTGTTCAAGGGAAGTATCTGCCTCGAGATTCAACCACCAGAAATATCATGTTTCAATACCCGTGTTAGTCCATGTTCATTTGATCTACCAAATTACATCTCTATGTCAGTTTCATGTCATTGATGGAGGATACACCAAGGCCCTCCTTTGACGAGTCTATTCCTACCGACTTCAGCACATTATCCATGAGCTAGACTTAGAAACTAGTTAGTACCTTGGGACCTGCATGCCTCAATGGCAGGCCTCCTCGTGTCTGACAGTGGGTTTACATCATTGAACTCTGATCAAATGATTCCACAAATTTTTTACTTCATATCATCCATTCACATTCGCTGGAATGTACTAGAGTACCTTGGGAATAATTGGCATCAATGGTGATTTCCCTCACACTTGTTAACGGTTTACCTCATTGACCAGTAATCAAGTGGTTTCTACCATGTTCGACATCAGGACATCTATTCACATGGTTAGATTCGTACTACATCGGGATCGATAAGAAGACCCTGGGTTGAGTGATTTCTCTTATATGTACTTTTCCCAGGCTATGACAAAGTTTCTCTTGAATATTGGCACACATATTGTCACATAGATCCACTTTGTATTGGTCTATGGCTATGTCTTGTCATCTTGTAGATCCACAGTGTATTTTTCATGGATACGAGCAGTTCATGTCATGTAAGTATAGATCCACATTGTATCTTTGGTGGCTATACTCTTTTTTAATATAATTATGGATTCGCAGTGTATTTTATGGTGGCCATACCTTGGAATTTTTTATCACTCAAGAATAGGTATGCCTACCTTAGGTTTGAAACATGTCATAATATTTGTTTGATGGTTGTGTGCAGCTTCTACCACGTTATCTAAGTCTATACCCTTGCTCAAAGAAATATACAAAGTACTTCAGTCATCAGTTTCCTTCTTATGACTTTGCACTTTGGGGGTCAATCTGTTACACCTCAAAATTACTCACTTCAATGATGACCTATTGTCATCATGAATAGTGTCGCAAGTGTCACATTATTGACCTTAAGTGTCGCAAGTGTTGCAAACATCATACGGCCATATTGCCTATGTCGTGTCTATAACGACATCACAGGGACACTTAAGACACCTTCAAAGACTAGTTTAAGAAGGAGAAATCATTTGATGAGGAGTACAAAGCTTTTGCCATGAAGAAAACTACTTAAAAATGAATTTTGGAGGGCAAAGCTCTCCTACCCACTGTCAGGGAGTGCCAGCGCTCCCTACCCTCCTTTGGGGGAGCGTTGTAGCACCCTGTACACCCTTCTGGGGGAGCACTAGGATTTTCTGAAGGAATTTTGGGCAGCGCTCCACTACCCACTGTCAGGGAGTGTCAGCGCTCCCTAGACTTCTTTGGGGAAGTGTTGCAATGCTCTGTGCACCCTTTTGGGGGAGCATTGGCCTGTTTGAGCAAATTTTGGGTTGTTGAGGAGAATCAGGGAAAAATCCCCCTTATCTTGGAAATCAGTTGGATTTGAATATGAGGTCAAGGCTACATCTTAGGGAGGATCTACAACTGATGGAGAAATATCCTCAACCTATCCCAAGAATCTCTAAGGTGGTTGGGTCTCTCCAAGCTTATATAAAGAGGCCCTCTCATGGAAAAAGCACATGGAGACATTATAAAGAATCAAACTTATGATCTCATAAGGGAGATATCATTGAAGCATCATCATTATGTGTGGATTATTTGAGCAAGGGTCTAGAAAAAGAGAGCTTGGTGAAAATGCTGCACCTACATCTATGGTTGTAAGCATTTCACTTTGTTTTCATTAATATAAATCTATGCTTGGCCTGTTTCATTTAAAGTTTGTATACATTTCATGAACTTGTTTATGTTATAGATCCATTATGAAGCTAATCATGGTAGAGTAGGAAGTATGTTTCGTTGTTGTTTCTCATTGCATTGCAAGACCTTCTGAAGAACTTGGAGATCAAGATCAGCCTGGATCAAGCAAGGACAAATGTCAATAAAGGTATTTACCCTTATTCTTTCTTCTTCTTTGAATAGTTTAGATTCATGAAAAGGAATGTCAGTGTCCACAATAACACTTTTTTGTCTTGGTCATAGGGGTCTAGTAGCCAAGAGGAAATCCACTTTTCCACAGGGGGATTCTCTTGTAACATGGAGGATAAGAATTTAATGTGCATCAGTGGTCGTTGGGCTCAAGGTAGGTTGAAATGAAATCGACTCATCCAAATGGCACAGAGGAAACCTGCCTAGATGACACCCCATCCAGGGAGAAGACATGAAATATTAAGAAAGGCCAAAAACGTAAATACTCACAAAGTTTGTGTTCAATCCTTTTATTCCTTGTTGTATTGTATTATGTGTTGAATGGATTCTATTTGTTTTTCTTTTTTGCAACAAAACAATTGAAAATTAGTATTTCACATGATACTTAAATTCGATGTACATAAAAGAATAAATAAATGATTGCATACCTATGATACACATTGTATTTGGGATGGCTCCTCTTGTGACGCAATTATGTTCATTTATTTTAACATCTTCTTCTACACTTTTTTGGACATCCCTACCAACATGTCTTGGTTTTCCCCTTATTTGTCCCTTGGAATTTTCAAAATCTCCCTGAAAATTTTAAAAAAAAAACAAAGATATAAAAATTATTATTTTTTTAAAAGATAAGATCCCAGTGCATATATTAAGATAATTCAAATCGGGGTGTCAACAATATTTATACGCACCCGTCACTAGTACATTGGACCTATTTTCCAATAATTTATCGACGCATTTGTGTCACCAAAACATCGAGCTTTCAACGAATGCATCAACCTGATTTCATCGTTAGAAATATGTCGCACTATAGACAAACATGTTATCGCCAGACTTTTGACACCATTTACGACGAGAAATTCTGTCGAAATATCGACACAAAGTGCGTTAAAATAACCACAAATGTTTATCTAATGATAACCAAACATTGGTCAAAATAGAAACATATGTTTGTTCGATCGTTCGACATACTATGTCGATATGGCTACATAAGTTTGTCGAAACTACATGTAAATAGCCACAAATGTTTGTCTATTGATCAACAAACATTAGTCGCAAGAGTGACGTATGTTTGTCGATCGTTCGACGTATGTTGGTCGAGTTTGCGACATATGTTTATCGAAAGAGTGTGTAAAGAGAAAAAAATTATGTTCAATGATCCACTAACATTAGTCGAAAGATCGATGTACATATGGAAACAGTTTGATGTTCATGTGTCGATTTGTCAACGTATGTTTGTCGAAAGAGTGTATAAAAAGAAATAAAATTGTGTCTAATGATCGGCTAATATTGGTCAAAATATCTGCGTATGTGTCCTTATACGTTGATCTGTATGTCGCGAGAACAACAAATGTATGTCAAAATATCATCTAATTTGGTCGAAAGAGAGACCTACGTTGGTTGATATATTGATGTATGTTTGTAGAAAAATAATCAAAAATGGCATCACAAGTCCGACGGGGTCTGCACAAAATTTTAAAAAAAATCCACTACTGAGGACTGTTGGAGTTACTTTACACACACCTAGGATTTATTTTTCCTAAGTTTTTTCCTTGTTTATTAGTCATAATTAGTCATTATCCAGTGTCCTATATTTTAGGGGAGAATATTCCACTTGGAGAATATTCTCTTTCAGTTG
Source organism: Picea engelmannii (assembly GCA_009831015.1). Lineage (NCBI taxonomy): Eukaryota > Viridiplantae > Streptophyta > Pinopsida > Pinales > Pinaceae > Picea > Picea engelmannii. The sequence continues at coordinate 1,047,644 of ML776684.1, read as the reverse complement.
ACACTTCAGTTTGACTAGTTGAGTTGAGTTTAGATGTTGCATTGGTTTTATCACCATGCAACATTGGGATCATCACCATGCTAATTAGAAATTTCCTTGGGATCATCACCAAACTGGCGCATTACCCTTTATTCCCTAAGTTAACTCCTCATTACTCTATGTTCAGTCAGTTAACTGAAGACTAGTTGACTAGTTAACTCAACTAGGTGGTAGTTCACTCACGTAACTGCCTGAGAGACTAAACTAGGTGGTAGTTTACTCCTGTAACTGATGGTGTGTGTCCATATCACTCTAGACCATCACTATGGATCATTAGTTACTCATGTATCCCATATCTATTGTAAATTATTCACGTTTTGAGTGTGGAAACGGTTAATGAGAATTATTTCGTTCTTTCTCTCCTTCTTCTTGTTTCTCAAATTCTCTCTACAAATGTGTGTATCATTGTTTATATAGATCTATTTTGTGCAGTTTCAACACATTTACATGGTATCAGAGCCAACAAACTGCTAATCAAAATCTACACCAAATTATTTTTGCAGGTATTGAAGATTGAAGAATGCAGAAAATATGGAATATATGTTTTACTCGCCGATAATACTTCTCACCCCTCATAACTATTTGGAGTGGAAGCCAAAGATTCTGCTTCTTCTTAGAAGTAGAGGCTTATACCAAATAACCATGGCAATGGAAGTAGAGTCTGATTCCACCGATGATAAAAATGACTTTCTCTATAGACAAGATATGGCCATAGGATTTATCTGCTTGTTTATTTCTCCATAAATTCTCCACCAAGTATGTGATGTCTCACAAGACTTCACTCCAAATGAATTATGGACCAGATTGGAGGTTCTATTTCGTAATAAAGAAGATTGTGAATATTGCATGCAGGGGATTGGAAAGATAGATCTAGAAGAGAAACCATCAGAAGATCAAGCCTAATATTCTAAAGAGTCTTCTACACAAGTATTTGCACAAATTTGTATTCCATTAATTGAAGATGATGTCTACTCCATTTCAGATTTGTTTTATGAATTAATGTGGAATATATATTGCATGCATATTAGGATTCACTTGCAGAAACTTTTTCATGCGCCATGCATGCATCTCAGGAGCAACATGCATGCACCATGCATGCATCTCGGAAGACAAAAAGGAGGTCACGCACATCATATTCAATTCTAATATTTTCTGAGAAAAAAATTCAGAAACAAATTGGATATTTGAATTCCTCTCGGAAAAATTTCCAATTTCAAAAAAAAAAATTTGTCTAAAACAGAGTCCGAGAAGTGAAGTTATGATTGTTTTTAAATCAACAAAATTTCAACGTTTTTCCATAAACGGCTGCACGGTTTTCAAAGTTTCATCCAAACTTTATTTGGATATTCTTCATTACAAGAAGATAAAGTGGATATGTGTGGAAATATCAATGGTCCATCTACTTCATGAAATCCATGCAGACATCTACATCTTCAACAAAATATTCAATGAGCACAAAATTGCACAGTTGCGAGGTCTTCTTGGAGTGAAGGACGGGGTTTCTTAACAATTGTTTTTTGTTCCTTCTCATTTTTATTTTTATTTTATGCATTGTAATTTGAGGGGGGGGGGGGGG
>ML776684.1:1019200-1045979 GCA_009831015.1 Picea engelmannii | reverse complement strand
GGACCCATTCTTTATTTTCACCATAGTGATGTTTAGGGGGGGTGTTGGAGTTACTTCACACACACCTAGGATTTATTTTTCCTAAGGTTTTTCCTTGTTTATTAGTCATAATTAGTCATTATCCAGTCTCCTATATTTTAGGGAATAATATTCCATGAGGAGAATATTCTCTTTCAGTTGACACTTCAATTTGACTAGTTGAGTTGAGTTTAGATGTTGCATTGGTTTTATCACCATGAAACGTTGGGATCATCACCATGATAATTCGACCTTGCCTTGGGATCATCACCAAACTAGCGCATTACCCTTTATTCCCTGATTTAAATCCTCACTACTTTCTGCTCAGTCAGTTAACTGAAGACTAGCTCACTAGTTAACTCAACTAGGTGGCAGTTCACTCCCGTAACTACCTGAGAGACTAGACTAGGTGGCAGTTTACTCTTGTAATTGTTGGTGTGTGTACAGATCACTCTATACCACCACTATATCTCATTAGTTACTCATGTATCATATGTTTTTTGTAAATTATTCACTCTTTGAGTGTGGAAACGGTTAATGAGAATTATTTCATTCTTTCTCTCCTTCTTCTTCTTTCTCAAATTCTCTCTGCAAATGTGTGTATCATTGTTTAGATAGATCTATTATGTACAGGTTCAACACATTTACAAGGACCTTCCATCAACTATCATCATTGAGGAAGAATTTACAACCTGCAATATGCTCATATTTTAAATACCTTTTCATGCATGTTCTTGGTAGTTTAGTATTTTTCAAAAAGGCATTGATACATACCTTTGTAGATCTATATTAAGCTTCTCAATACAACCAGGACACAATGATGACGAGTAAGGGGGGAGTGTTATGGTGATCGATAGTGGGAACCACCCACTTTATGGGATTTGCGGACATGATGATGAGTAAGGGGGACATGTTTTGGCAATGACTAGTGGGAATAATATAGTCACCCCATTTTCTGCAATCAATCCCACAAAAACCAGGTGTCCTCCCACATAGTGCAAAGCAACATAATACTAATTTAAAACATAAATTAACCATTAAAAAATACCACAATGGATTTAATGCTACAGGAAAAGAAAATCATAAATAAAACTGGTGGACATAACAAAAAATATCTCCATTAATCGAAACAAAAAATTATTACAACCATATTGAACCCTTTTTCATTGTTTTATTTCCCCTTTATCTTTTTGTTTCTTGGCAGCTAAAATGTTTAGATGCTTCGACTTCCCCCAACTGTTTCTTTTTTTTATTTTCTTGGATAGTTACACAGTCCCCTTTTCCAAAACTATTTTCTAATTGTTTAAGTTAATGAGATTTAATGGTTGTGACGACTTAAACAATTTGTTTTTCCCTACTAAATTGGTATGCCACATGTCATGAGTTCTTTACCATACACATGGATTTTAAAATGCAAAATTTGTATCTTTAAAATACACACGTGTGTGTTGCAACAACTATTTCAGCACAATGTTGCAGCAATTGTTACTGCATGTGTTGCAGCAACATAAACATGTTATAGAAATAATAACATGTTGCAAGATATTCATTATTCATAATAGGTCATTGGAGATTATGTGAGACTACAACAATTATGTGATATTACAAAGTTATTTCTCACAAAAGAGAAAGGAAAGGACTTAACTATCCATAACCAAGGTTTAGGAATATCATTCCTACAACAATTATATGTGCTTGTGGATTCCTTGCTTCTTGCAATAAATCATTTCATGGTCATCCCTGAACCCTGAATCATTTTGAATTTTTTTCTTTCCCCCTTTATATTTTCATTTATTTGCAGCTGAAACATTCAGACACTTCAACTTCCCCCAATGGTTTCTTGTTTTTATTTTCTTGGATAGTCACATGGTCCCCTTTTCCAAAATTGTTTTCTAGTTGTTTAAGTTAATTATATTTAGCAGTTGTAGCAACCTAAAAAAATCATTTTCCCCTACTAAATTTGTCTTCCACTTGTCACGATCTCTTTACCATACATGTGGAGTTTAAAATGAAAAATGTATAGCTTTAAAATACACATGTGTGTGTTGCAACAATTGTTTCAACACAATGTTGCAACATGTGTTGCAGCAACATAAACATTTTTATAGAAATAATAACATGTTGCAAGATCTTCATTGTTCATAATTAGGCATTGGAGATTATTCATTGTTCATAGGAAATCAACCATCAAGTAATATTTGGGAAGAAGGAGGAGGCTCAACAAAGGTATCTTCATTGGGAAATTAAAATGATAATGCTGACCAAAGTAGTGGTTGTGCAGGTAAGCTATCACGGCCAATTTTAGAAATGAGGTTAGTAGCACTATAGACAAAAAACTAGCACATGAACCTGACAGACAATCAAAAAAGTACTAGTACAAGGGAAGAAGACACTTTAGATGTCTTATTTAAAGGAAGATAAGTTTTTCACTCAAACTCATTATTGTATATGTTAATGCAACATTGGAAACATAGATAGGTTTATTGTGATAGGAAAAATAGTAACCTTCAGAATATCCCGGATGCTCAATGCAATAGACAGTACTATTTTTGTTGGTAATTTCAAGAGCCAACAATGGCCATTTTCACATTGTTAAATTGGGTTATGGGACCTTCCTACATAATTAAAAGAGCCCATTTTCCAGGGTCATCATGGTGTATTTTGTTGTATAGTTTCAGCAATATAATTTTTTCATTTATTTACCAAAAAACAAAAATTGGTTGTTACTTTGAAATTTATTAAATTTAACTATACATTATATGTGAAAATAAAAAATATGTCTAGTTCACATGTACTATGCAATGGTAGAAGTATTTTTCATACATGGAAAAAAAGAACAAAAAACAAACAAATGTTACCTAGACAATAGTGCATCCATAACAATTGTGGAACTGAGCAAGTGAAACTTGATTGGCTTGTTCCAATGTTTGTTGAATGATGGAAGGACACTTTCAAGGGGCCTATGTTGATATTCTTTCCAATGAAGTTACCAAAAATTCCTTAGGATCTATAATTTCTTTGAATGGATCCTCCTCTTTCTTTCCACCATTGTAAAGTTGGGAAAATGCTCGAGTGTTTCCAATAGTTTCCTCCAAGATTGCTTCAAACAGTGGTGGGAGGAAAAATCCCTAACAGAGCATAAGGATCCCTCGTGTGTTGTATCATGGGCAATGAGGTTGACACAAAATTCAATGATATTCCACAACAAAGAGGTTATAAGCTTCCAAGTCTTGCATCAAATTAGATTTTCATATGAGGACATTTGGACTGCTTCCAGACCCAAACCTCCTAGAAATTTTCTTGAATTAATCATAGATTGGGTGAATGGTATCAAAGAATTACAAACCATGTTGTTGGAACATGTTTATACACAAGTTATGGAGATTATTGGGAATTTCACGGATGTCACCTGAACACATGTATATAGAGAACTAAACTTACAGGTGGATTCATTGTCCAAATAGATGGAGATGACTATTAGTACCATCATCATTACATAAGTGAAATATGGATCAAGTCTTCCACTTGTAATGATATCTTTATTTGATTGAATACAAGTGTTATGTTGATAAGGATATTGATATTTTCTTTTCTCAAAACATTTCATAGAATCCTAGAAAGACAATAGTTTCTTTTTCGTTGAAGTCTTTAGGACCAATAAGGCAAGAAACTTGATGTATTTAAAGGACTATTATTTATTGGAATATATATGTGGGAATCTCGACATGCTCAATATAAGCATTTTTGTTTATGCCCTAGAGGCAATACAAAATGTATCTTTCATTTTTGCTTGAAATGTTTACATACGAATTGTTTTTTGGACAAATATACATATAATATATATATAAGAAACAATGATATTCATAATATCATACCATATGACATAATGTGAATTGCACAGTGTGAAGCAATGATGGATTTCATTTGTATTAAGCGACAACTTAAGACTGAAGAACCAAAACTACAAAGAGTTAACAATTACAATTAATAATCAAAACTCAAAGCCCCAACAATACAAAAGAATATAATTAACAGTAAATAGCATACACAATATTTGATCAAGTTTAAATTGACAAACTTTACAATTCAACTCAACTACAAATTTCAAAACCTAAATAGGATGGAGTCTAATAGACAATTGTCAAGTAATCTAGATCAGAACCCTGCTCTACGTAGTCTTCCAACTTATCCATTTCTTTTTCTCTTTTTTTTCCCTTTTAAGATGGCATCCTATAGGCTTGTAGGATGCCATCTATTTGAAATGTCTTGCCATCAAATTGATTTCAATCGTGTTAACCTATGCGAGTAGGCAAGTTAATCTTGTTATCTGATTTTTGTTTACTCAAAAGGACTGGAAATAAATTGGTATAAAAGTACAAAATAAAATGTTTAACACCCAATTAAGTAATGGCATTGGGGTCATTACATAGTGATATTAGAGTAAAAACAAAGAAAGATGGAAAAAAAATTAGAGCCCAATGAAATGAATGTGTCGATACATTACACAAAGACTCTCTTTTTCCAATCAAATTGTTGAGGTTGACTAATGTTTTTGAGTCACTAAGATGAGTCAAAGTCAACATGGGAATTGAAGCCATCAAGCTTTCTCCAAGTAAAAATGGGTTTAGGAGTCACCAACTTTACTAAAAGTTGACATGGGTATTGGAATCACCAAGTTTGGTTGAAGTCTACTTGGCCATTAAGTTGGCTTATCATTGTCAATGGTGACCTAAGGATAAATCAAGAGACCTTCTATAAATCACCTAGATATTAAAGCACTAGAACTCTTGGAACTGAAGAGATAAGATCTACATTTTTCCACAAATATGAGTGAACCCTTCTATTCATACTATGTGCATGGATCTAGTAGTATTATGATGGTCATATCCAACATTTGTGTTACATATACAAGTCAATTTACTCGCACCCAGGAGGAATAGAAATAAACGATGGATGCAACAAGGTTGTCATTGTTGTGCCATCAAAAATCTCACTTTCTCTAGTAGGGAGGTTAGCAAGGACACCTTGTTCTAGAAAGTAGGTTGAAAAGGTATTCAATATTTGTAACAATAACACATTTATTGTTGAAGTATTGTATTGTTAGAACTCTTTCCCTCCTCAACAAGTAGGTTGAGAAGGTTTTCTAAGTAAATATTTTTCCTATTTCACTTTATCTAAAGAGGATTTCAGGCAAATGTATTTGGCTACAAGGGTTTAGGTTGCTTCAAACCTCATGGTAAGAACTCCTCCTTCTGATTGTTCTAGCGAGGACGCTAGATAGGAATCAATGGATTTAGTTGGTTATTTTACAACATATATGTTGATGAGATTCATACATTGTTGGTAAATTTGAGATAGAGCCATTTTGGAGCAATTTCTCCCTTGTCACATCATCATCCCAACTTAAGGTTAGCATTTGAGTAGGAATGTCTATGGATAGATGGTGAATTTTTCCTCTGCATATAGTTTCACCATTTCTTAGTTAAACATCGATGTTCCAAGTATTATTAGTTGTAATATATTATGTTATCTCTCCTCATAATGATATGCTTTTGTTCTATTCTAAAATGAATGAGTTGTAATTCCTAGTCCATTTGGACCATTATCTCATATATGGGGAACATTGTGCACAATTTTGAACTAAATTTAAATAAACAATTCATATAAGGATGAAACATCAATAAAATTGACCCAGACTAAACTAAGAAAAGAATCAAACTTAGTACAAGAAACTTTAAAATTGGAACTCAATTTTTTCCTGCCATCTGATTTATCAATATTGTTGTCAATGTTCATTGAATCAATATCTAACTCGAGAAATCATTCTAAATCTCCAAGTCCTATGAATAGGTATTTATGCACATTGAACATTGGAAAACATCAATGTTAAGGGAGAACATCAAATTACATTCAATAATCTCTAAAAACAATATCATTAAATGAATAATAGGAATACCTTAATGAGCTCCTATTGGTTTTGAGAACAAATTATTCTCTACTAAACATGGTCAATCATGTGAAGGTGGAATCTCATCCCCCCCCGCCCGTGCCCCCGCATCACTCTCAATTCCCCATACCCAGTCATGCATAGTAATTTAAACAAAAATTCTACAACTAATAATTTATATTAATAAAAGTTTTCCTCAAAATATTTACAATCATTTCCTTTTATATTTCTTATTTTACATAAAATTGTTTAGTAAATCACTAGTAACATCGTCTTGAACCCCTTCAGTTGGTGTACCCTCTTCTAGCCATGTTGCATGACTATGCGTCATCTCTAACATTGTACTACTTCTAGTAATATGACGTACTAGTGGTTGTTGTTGCAGTACATGGGCATCCACTACAACAACAGAACATGTTAAAAGGACATGGTTAGTTATTATTATTCATAGAAACATTTCATTAATATAAATGTCATGACTACTTTTTTTACCTGGAGGAGTAGTCGAGACCATTGGTTGGGTTTTCATTGGTTCCTCTCCCCTCTAAGCACTGGCCTCATTTACATACTCTTCCATTGAAACAATAAATGTTATAAGTACACCATTTGCAGCTAAATATTACTAATCGTCAATATATACAATTGACTTTAAACAAACATACCATGGTGGATCTGTACACCACTAGAATCATGGGGTTCTTGTCCAGTACCATTGTCGAATGAACTAGGGTTTTTTGCATGCTTAAAACAAATAAACACATTAATTGATGTGATAATTCAAACGTCTATATATGTTACAAGTAATGAACAATTACAATCTTGTCATTTTACTTACCATATTTTCCAAATGGTTAGTTGGTTGTGTTTCCCCCGAGCTTTTTTAGTGTTCAACCACTGCTTGAAATTCAAACTTGAATTAGATATACATGTCTTCTTCAGTGGTCGCATTGTTGAATGTATCCCCCTAAATTGTATAATACGGTGAATTTTGCTTATTGGATGCAATTACAAAAAAAAAAATTATGATGTGTTGGCACAGGGGTAGACCCAGGGTTCAACGCTTCAACAGTGCATCAACAAAACCCTAACTATCATCCCTTTCGACAACACATGTGAAGCAGATGAAGTATCACTCGAGGTAAAGGCAGGGGTGGTTGCAAGACTCAAGTGTCTACAGCCTAGCTGGGACACAGATCTGTGATTGAAACACTTAACAGAGAACTTAGCCATTAACATTCATCAGTATTTAACCCTTATCCACATCGTAGGTCAAAACCCTAGTTGCAGAGCAGCACAGTATTCAACAAGATCTAATACATCTAAGCACTTATCATATAGAAATAGATCAGATGTAGCATTCATTCACATTACTAAGCACTAAGCTACTATATCAGATGCATCTAGCATATATCATTGCACTAAGCATGAATCACATCAATAACATAACAACTATAATGCACAAAGCAACCATAACACATGATATATGTAGTTCACCCCAGTGTGGGGCTACGTCCACCAACTCTTATCTTCTTTATTTTATTCTTTCAATCTTCTACAAGCACATAGCCACAAGAACCCACTCTGCATAGGACAGGAGATCTATGTGCACCTCGCCAAATCCTCCTTCCCCGAGCTAGGTTCAAGCACAAAGCCTTCTTAAAATCACTTGCACTTAGCTCTGTAAGTTCTCAACACATAGTATGCATGAAGCATCCACAACTGTTCACACTTAGATCATCGGCCACATTACACATCTAGGTCTCTCCACTTATGCTCTCTTACATCACCTAGATATCTATTTATACATTACAAAAGGGACTAAACATGGGTAAACCCATGGGCCGAGATCCCATACCCATTACATAAACCCTAAACCCAAAAATTCCCTAAGAAGGGGTCGAGATCCCGCGATCTCCGCTTCGCCTTGTGCTCCTCCTTCGACCAACCTGTCAAAGTCCCAAAATTGGTCAAACGTGACCAAGGTTCTCCAAAACTTGGTCAAGGGCCAACATGATGATATGAAAAATATGGTAAAATTATTCGGTATTTACAATTCAAGCTTTTAATTTCAGGTAACCACCTTGGTCAAGTTTTGTTTTCCCATGTTTTTCCTGTCTTTCCTTAGTGGATTTGGACGTGTCCGGGAGCCTATGAAAAGTTTCAAATATGTACTTAGACAGTACAATGTTTTCTATAGATCAACTAAATAAAGTTTGGCATATTCAATTCAAAATATCATTTACCTTCAAGATCCAGGTGGTGTCTTCCCTTCATGTCTCAATGCAATCTCCTTTGTGTCCTCTTGTATATTCTTCCATTCCCTCTCATGAATGGCGATAGGATGATCATACTTAGGGTTATTTTTCAATTGACTCTTATATTGATCTCTGACATATTTCAAATATGTACCCGCCTTAGAGGTGATATTGTGTTTGTTGAACAAATCACCAAAAATGCCGACAAAATCGTTAATAAGTTTGTATTTCAATTCTTTTTTCTGGGCATTTCTCTGTGTGCAAATGGTGGGCCCAAAAATCTCTAAGGCCTTGTCATGCAAGGTCCGATAAAAAATGTTGTTTACTACAAATAGATATGATAATTAGTTTAAAATAATCTAAAAGATGCATGTTTCAATTAAATAATAGGAATTAACTAAGTTATTAATAAATACCTGAGATTTGCAGTATCTTCATGGGAACCAAGTTTTTGTCCATCAAAATGTTGACCAATAGTGTTCTTGTTCTTTTAACACATGTTTCTTCAGGATAGCAATGAGTAGACTCTTCTCCATAAGATTTTCCATCTACACCATCATGTGCGCCATGGTATGGTGTGCAAAGTGGGGGTGTCTCATGGGCTCTGGGAGATGTAGTCGTCTGAGCCACAGAAAAAGAGGAAAATATCCTTGAAAGAATGTGTCTCGTGTCAGGGTTATGTGGGGTTTTTTCACCCTAGCTACTAGCAGCATCCCTACAACCATGATGTTGCATCGGTTCCAAATATTCTTGTAGAAAGAAATCATTTTTTGTTTAGCTCATATAATTAACGTACGAAACAAAAATTCATAAATTAATATATGTCATAACTAATCTATTTTTAAAATGGCACTTACTACATATTGATATATATTCTGCTCTAAAACTCTCATCCTTTATCTAGTCTCCTATGTAGGATTACAACTAGCCAATTGAATGAGTTCTTTGTTTTCCTTTCGCAAGCCCTTTCTAATTGTTTCATGTTGGGTTGAGGGATTCAAATATTTTGTCACCCATATAATCATAATTTGGTGTGCTCGTCTGGATTAAAAAATAAACAAGGTAGTTGAATGATTGTAAACAAAAATTCATATGAAAATTAGTGCTTTACCTTCTCCGAGTTGGTTGTTGCCTTCCCAGGATCACCCTACCACATGTCAAAATTCGTCATGTGTTTGGGATAAAAGATACACACATGAAATAACAAAACAAAGATACATGTCTGGGATTTTTTTAACATGCATGAAATAACAAAGACAATTTTTCACTACAAGCATCATTATACCAATTGTTTTTCAAATAATTTAGATTTATAAAATTAAAAACAGATATATTATTCATAAAAAAATCTAAGCATGATTCATATTCATTGCAGAAAGTTTGCAACAATGTAAATATTAAAATGTTCATTGTTTAGTTCATTAAATTTAAATCAATTCGAAAATAGACTAATATTTATATTTCATCTCATTTACTGACTCTTCTGGAGTGAAAGAGCTCACTGTTAAATACACTACTTTGATCAAAATCAATCATATTATGATTGTGTCCCTCTAACATATTTTTTATAATCTATGAAACACCTCTAAAGGTAGTTTATCATAACCATCATACTGAGAACCACCATAATTTTCCATCATAGTGAGGGAAATAAGGTAGTTTCCTTTTGTCATGATAGAAAGTGAATATTTGAGTGAACACACGCCAAATCTTGAGCCTTTTGAAAGGTTAGGTGACTCCTCTTCACAAAAAGTATGAAGGAATACTTACTCCAATTTATATAATGTGTTGAGGAACTAGCCACATACATAATGAAGTAGATATGGTGTGTTTTAAAATTTAGTAATTTTCCCATCCAAATATAGCAATAGGTGCCAAAATTGGGTTTATGTCGTGGTTATGTTTTTGGGGTGACATTTTTTCCAAAAACACCCCTCTCAGGTGTGGTTACCGATAACATAGATCTAACACTCATTCATCTATACCTTTGTTCTTATCAAATGGTAAATAAGGTGGATGAGGAAATCCAAGGAGTCATTCTAGAACTAGATCATTCTGGTGGTAAGGCATTCAATACACCAAGAACCATTGGAATATTCACCAATATTGAGAGGGGGGTGAATCAGTATTGAGAAAATTTTACTATTTTCAATCACAACATTAACTTATCAATGATTTCATTCACTTATGATTGCATTTAACATATCATAAACATATAACCATAAACAATGCATCACATTATATCAACAAATACATAGTACACCAGAATTTTACGTGGAAACCCAAATGGGAGAAAACTACATAATTTTTTCTTATATATCAAAAGATTACATTCATAAGAATCACCAACTGGAAGGAAGATCCATTCCCCTATTTACAGGCTCCAACCTAAAGGAAGCTACAACTCCCTGAGTTCTCCAACTCCAACTGGAAGAAGGATCTAACCCCCTAATTTATAGTCTTTAACATGAAGGAAGATCCAAATCCATGTATTCTCCAGCTCCAACTGGAAGGAGGTTATGACCCCCTAATTTATAGGCTCCAACCTGAAGGAAGCTCCAACTCCCTGCATTCTTCGGCTCCAACCAAAAGGAGGTTATGCCCCCCTTTCCTTGCCCCTTCCTTCTGCCTTGAAATATAAGTGTAGACTCAACCTGTCATTGACACTATCACTGATAATAAACCTATCACTAATCATCAATATGTCACTAATAATCAACCCGTCACTGATAATCATTGTTCCTGATAATCAACCTGTCACTATCATCATCCAACTTGTCATTGTCCATGTCACTGATATTTATACCTCATCATCAACAACATCATCAATAAGACCAGATCTACTCTCATGAATAATACACCAATACCATCACCAAGATGTGAATCAAATCATATGCTAATACATGTGTTCCATATCATCCATGTAACTATCATGTGCCATATCCATAAACCATGTTCCAAGATATGCCTCAAACATGTGCCATAACATCCATCAACCATGTACTAATATATGTACCATAACATCCATAAACCATGTACCAATATGTGCCTCAAGCATGTAAACACATACCAAAGTACATCTCAAACTATGTGCCCAGTATCCAAGATTCTCCTTAAACCATATGCCAAAATAATGCCTTAAGCATGTGACAAACCATCCAATATATTTCTTAAGAACATAACATAACCATCAAAATAGAACACATAGAAAGAATACCTTTAGTCATGTAACAACCTGGTGTATGTGATCACAAACCTACAAACCTTCCTCAACTTCTTCAACAAAAGGATAGCATCTTCATTTGACTTTACTTCAATCTCGCAGGACTAGTTTTTGGATTAGTCACAAAACCTAACTTTCAACAAGAATAAATTCATACATGTAATGAATAAAGGTAATAATTTGTACCCAATATTATTCAATATATTCTCTGAAATTCCTCCAAGTTTCACTCCTTAAATCGTCCCTGAAAAGGAGTTATAGCGAAAATGGCAAACCTTGATGAATTTTGGCCTATTTTGGAGAGCGAACTTGTAGAGAATGACATGCGTAGAATATTTTATATCTCGTTCTAAAACTCACATATAAAATACTATGAATTGTACTATTAACAATGAAATTTGTCTCATGGAATTTGGGTTCTCTATGAATAAGCTATGATATTTTTATCAAAACACTTGTTTGAGACTAGTTTCGGGACTAGTCAAAAACCCTATCTTCTACAAAGTGTATCTCCCAAAATACAACGACCCAGAAGATGAAAGTTTTATCACAGGTACCCTAATATGTCTTCTCACAAGTCTTCAATTTTTTCTATATGAATCATTCTTGAAAAAAAAATGATAGTGAAACTAGTAACATGACCTTTAAATAACATACCTTAGAACTCATCATCACAAGACTTCATCCTCCCTTGGAATTTTTCCCTTCTTCACTTCATATTCCCTTTGAAATTAGCCTCAGATCTCCTTGTTTACCTCATATAATAATAACTTGAGTTTTTGTAACAAATGAAGTCCTAGGTGTCTTATTTATACTAGATCTAGCACCCTCTTTTTAGGGTTGACTTGACCCAAATAAAATTAAAAATAATTTTTAATGATTATTCCATTGGGGCTGACTTTACCAACAATATCCTTAATATTTATTTCAATATTCATTACAATGGGGATAACTTGAAACTTCTTGTTTGCAACAACTTTTTGTCTTTGAAATAATTTGGGGTCGACTTGTCACTTCTTGTTAGAAATGTTTAGGGCTTCTTAACCATACTTCGGGGCTTCCATCTTCAAGAGGGAATATCTCCTCAACTGTGAGGAACCACATGGTGTACCACCTACCATTGGAAATGGAATGATGAGAAATGTCCATATATGAGGGTTTTGAATGCATTTATAATTTCCTTCATGCTCATTTTATTCAAACAACTTCAGGCTTCATGACCACACCTTTGGGGCTTCTTAACCACTTAACCATATTTCTAGGGCTTCTTGTAGACTTCTTCAAAGTGTCTTCTCATGAGGGCCATGATTAGAGATACACCATAAGGGGACCACTTTAGATACTTCTCCAAATACACCCATCTCTTGGACTTCTTTTAGGGTTGACATCAATGAAAACTAATTTTCCAACAATCTCCCCCTTTAGCATTGATGGAAACACTCACACACACCCTATGAAATTGCTCCCAACATTTATCTCCTCATGTTTCTCTCCCCCTTTGAAATCAATGGCAAAGGGTAACTCTCTTTGGGGTTGCTCCCTTTGTCTTCATGCTTTTAATCTTTCTCGGTTGCTTTTGTTCTTTCTCTCCCCTTTTGACATTAAGGGTAACTCTCTCTGATGATTTATCTCACCTTGTCCTCTTTTGCAATATGTTGTGTAGTTCAATTTGGGGATTCTTGTATATGCTTTGTTTCCTCTCTTCTGATGATATTTGTCCATTGGTTCTTATTGTTACTTTAATATACTGGAGTATATGAAACACACTCATGTTAAGGTTTCTTCATCGCTTGAATTCAAGTATCCATGGCTTGTCATCTTCACTGAACTAACATAAATGACATAATCATCCAACAATATTCTCTTGACAGTATAACTCTTCCTAATGGATTCTCTCTATTGTTTTGTGACTTTTACTACTTGTCTTACTAGTTGGTTTCACCTGTCATTACTCCTTACTTCTAAGTCATATGCTTTATAATAAGTCCATCTTCCTTTCTGCAATTCCTTCTGAGATCATGCTTTCATCCACTCTCATGTATCTTCTATGGTTCATGTCAAGTATAGTATTATAGACCTTCCAATAATCTATTTCCATATTTCATAACAATTGTCCATGGCTTTACTACACAACTACACACATTGTTGATTAATCTGCCACTTCATTGTTCTAAGAGCTTCTTTGAATATGTTGAAACTAATCACTGCATATTCTTTCTTCTCAAGTTGAATCAAATATGTCTACTAGTCTTCTCTTTTCCATCAGGTCATTATGAATATGTCTTCTCAAAATCTTCAAACAAACACTTCAAATTGCTTGAAATATAAGTCTCTAATCTATAATTGTTTCTCCCCCTCTTCAACATTCACATTTATTGGGGGTTTCCAAGATGAATGGCTTAGAAAAATGGATAAATTTGCTTTGTTGCAGAGTCATCTTCCTCTTTTCTTGTATATTCATCATGATCTTGCACTACTACAAATCCTGAGAGTATGGTCTCTGGGAGTACTTCATTCACATGCTCTTCATTTTCCTGCTCTTTTTGTTCTTGCTTTCTTCTCCAAACTTTCATGTACCTAATATCATTGTTTTTCTTCATGGAAGACTTCATCGTTCTTTTACAATCACAAGCTATGTGTCCATAGTTGTGGAATTTGCAACATTCAATATTGTGGGGAGGAACATAAACATTTATTTCTTGAACATTTATTCCATTGGCTCTGCAATCTATAGCATTATATCCAAAGTTATTACATCTAAAATAATAACCATAAAAGAAACTTTGATACCTAGAAGTAAATGATCCTCTTTGTGATGTAGTCCTTTTGAATGCATCCCTTAGATGATCACGATCTTCTCTTATGTTGTTTCACTCACACTAATTGAAGATTCTTTGATCCTTGAAGGTAGAAGGTCTTCTTGGATATCCATATCTTTTGTAATCTTCTTCTTGAGTCTTCTTCATTTCTAGAATTTTCTCCTTTGATCGCTCGCATTCTTCCTTCTTTATAGGGCCTCTGATGATCTTTTCATAACTCTTAGCCTTCTCTTTATTCTTCCTTTCTAGCAACCTGAAACATTTTTCGTCAACTTTCTTTATTGGCAGTGTGGAGCTTCCTCTTTGTTCAATGTTATTGTTGAGATTAACAAATTCAACCCTTAATGTGATAACTTCTTCTTTAAGCTTCTCACAATATTCTTCCTTCTTCATCATCTGGATCTTCATAAATTATTTCGTTTTGTTTGCTTCTTCAAGTTGGGTCTTCATGGAGATGATTTCTTCTTCAAGTCTTCTTTATTGTTGACTAAATTCTACTTCAAGATTATTTAAGTCTTTAGACCTTTCCTTAAGATGAATTATCATAATTTCTTCTCTCCTCTCTGCTTCCTTTATTTGTGATATTATTTCGACTTCCGAGCAATGTTTCTCTTTCAATTGATCCTTGAGAGTTTCTTCAATCAATTTGGCTTCTTCCAGTTGAGCTTTTAGATTTATCATAATCTGTTGGTCAGATTCTTCATAATTTTTGTTCAATTCTTCTTTGAGGGACTTGTTTTCCTTGTTTTATTTTCTTATCTCACTTAAAGCACTGATTAGTTCAGCCTCAAAATTAATTATGCCTTCTTTACAATATTCTTCTTCTGGATCTATTTGACATGATGAGCATCCTTCTCCTTGTTATGTCTTGGTATCTTCTTTATCTTGATCAACATGCTATGGCTCTATGATAAGAGGAGTTTCCTTATATTAGAGATTATGTAGCTTATCCCAAAGCTCTTTAGTTGATGAACATTGTCCCACTTTGTATTTTATTGAATCAGATAATCCTTCCAGCATGAAATCCATTTCTATTTCATTGTTTCTTTTCAATTCCTTCTTGAATATAGTCTTTGGTTTCTTTGAAGTGGTGTATCCTGTGACAACTGATTACCAAACACAAAATTTGTGTGCATGTATAAATGTTTCCATCCTTATATTCCACATATCATAATGTTGACCATCATGACCATCAAATATTGGTATTCCATTATCTGTGTATCTATTATCCATGATCTACCTTCCAATGGTTAGATAGATTTTGAAGGAGCCTACTCTGATACCAATTGTTGGAATATTCACCAATATTGAGAGGGGGGGTGAATCAGTATTGAGAACTTTTTACCATTTTTAATCACAACATTAACTTATCAATGATTCCATTCACTTATGATTGCATTTAACATATCATAAACATATAACCATAAATAATGCATCACATCATATCAACATATACACAGTGCATCAAAATTTTACTTGGAAACAAAAATGGGAGAAAACCGCATAATGCTTTCTTATGTATCAAAAGATCACATTCATAGGAAGCACCAACATCCAAATTATCTAGCACCAACTGGAAGGAGGCTCCAACCCCCTCTTTACAGGCTCCAACTTGAAGGAAGCTAAAACTCCTTGAATTCTCTAGCTCCAACTCGAAGGAGGATCCAACCCCCTGATTTACAGGCTCCAACCCGAAGGAAGCTCCAACTCCCTATATTCTCCAGATCTAGATAGAAGGAGTCTACGACCCCCTAATTTACAGGCTCTAACCTTAAGTAAGCTCTAACTCCATGTATTCTCTGGCTCCAATTTGAAGTAGGCTACAACCCCCTTTCCTTTCCCCTTCCTTTTTCCCTGAAATATAAGTGTAGACTCAACCTATCAATGACAATGTCAGTGATAATCAACCTATCATTGATAATTAACTTGCAATTGATAATCATTGTCCTTGATAATCAACCTGTCACTATCATCATCCAATATGTCATTGTCCATGTCACTGATACTAATACCTCATCATCAATAACATCATCAATAAGACCATATCAACTCTCATAAACCATACACCAATACCATCACCAAGATGTGAATCAAATCATATTCTAAGACATGTGTTTCATATCATTCATGTAACAATTATGTGCCATATCTATAAACCATGTGCCATAACATTCATCAACCACGTACTAAATCATGTACCATATCATCCATCAACCATGTACTAAAGCATGTACCATAACATCCATCAACCATGTACAAATATGTGCCTCAAACATGTAAACATATACCAAAGTACATCTCAAACTATGTGCCCAATATCCAAGATGCCCCTCAAACCATATGTCAAAAGAATGCCTTAAGCATGTGCCAAACCATCCAAGATATGCCTTAAGAATATACCATAACCATCAAAATAATTCACATGGAAATCATACTTTTAGTCTTGTAGCAACCTGGTGTATGTGATCACAGATTTGTAGGCCTTCCTCAACTTATTCAACAAAAGAATAGCATCTTCATTTGAATTTACTTCAGTCTCGTGGGACTAGTTTTTGTATTAGTCACAAACCCTAACTTTCAACAAGAACAATTTTTTACCTATAATTAATAAAGGTATGAAACTTGTACCCAATCTTCTTCAATGTCTTCTCTGAAATTCCTTCAAATTCCAGTCCTTGAATCGTCCCTGAAAAGGATTTATAGCGAAAATGGCAGATCTTACTGAATTCTAACCTATTCTGGAGAGTGAACTTGTAGAGAATGACATGCACTGAATATTTGATATATAGTTCTAAAATGTGCAAAAAACATACTACATATTGTACTCTTTCCAATGCAATTTGTCTCGTATAGTTTGGATCCTCTATGAAGAATTTATGATTGTTTTTCTTAGAACACTTGTTTGAGACTAGTTTTAGGACTAGTCAAAAACCCTATCTTCCACAAAGTGTATCTCCCAAAATACAACGAACCAAAAGCTAAAATTTTTACCACAAGTACCCTGATATGTATTCTAAACATCCTCCAAGTTTTGTTATCTGAATCATTTTATAAAAAAAAAAATATTGTGAAACTAGTAAGATGACCTTTAAATAACATACCTTAGAACACATCATCACAAGACTTCATCCTCCCTTGGAATTTTTCCCTTCTTCACTTCATATTCCATCTGAAATTCACCTCGGATCTCCTTGGTTACCTCATATAATAATAACTTGAGTTTTTGCAACAAATTAACTCCTAGGTGCCTTATTTATACTAGATTTGGAACCCTCTTTTGAGGGTCGACTTGACCCAAATAAAATTCAAAATAATTTTTAATGATTATTCCATTGGGGCCGAATTTACCAACAATATTCTTAATATTTATTTTAATATTAATTGCAATGGGGATGCCTTGAAACTTCTTGTTTGCAACAACTTTTCTTCTTTTAATTAATTTGGGGTTGATTTTTCACTTCTTGTTACAATTGTTTAAGGCTTCTTAACCATACTTTAGGGCTTCCATCTTCAAGAGGGAATATCTCATCAATCGTGAGGAACCATGCGGTGTACCACCTATCGCTGGAAATGGAATGAGAAGGAATATCCATATATGAGGTTTGTGCATGGATTTATAATTTCCTTCACACTCTTTTTCTTCAAACAAATTTGGGCTTCATGACCACACCTTCGGGGCTTCTTAACCACTTAACCATATATCCAGGGATTATTGTTTACTTCTTCAAAGAGTCTTCTCGTGAGGGCCATACTTAGAGATACACCATAAGGAAACCACATTGGATACTTCTTCAAATACACCCATCTCTTTGACTTATTCTAGGGTTGACATTAATGGCAACTAACTTTCTAACAAGACCTTGTACCATAAGGTGGATGAGGAAATCCAGGACATCATTCTAGAACCATATGATTTTGGTGGTAAAGAATCCAAGTACACCAAGACCTTAGACCTTTAATGGTGTATTAAGGAACTAATTACATGTAGGAAACCAAGGATGATACCATCTTATATAATATTAACCAACTGGACCAGAAATATGATGCCCTCGTCATTGCCATTTGGGAATCTCAAGATTAAGATGGAGAAGTTGAGGAAGAGGTTGAAGTATATGAAGAAGAGAAAACTTCCCACTAGAAGAAAGAGATAGGGACCCCCACACACTCTAATTTATCTAAATGCAGAAACTCAGGATGATCCACACATCTTCACTACTTTAATTTATTGGTTATCTTATGCTCTAATTAGAAGGTCAGTTAATGGCCCTATTAGGTTCTTGTTTATGTTTAATTTTAGAGAATTTATACTCCATTCTTTGTTAAATCCTATAATTTTAGTGGATGCAGCACACTACTCACATATTTTGTGACATAGTACAATAATTTAATTGGCTCGCACCATCAAACCGAGATGTATATTGCAAAGGGTGTGAGCTCCTAATTTGGGGAATTTAGCTTGATATTTATTTGTGAATTTGGTGTAAGTAATTTTTGAGAAAGGGATTGATCCCAACAATAAGAAAGGGTAAATAACAAATTGTCAATATTCATCCTTCTCTAGGGCTCTCTGATTCACAGAAATATCCAGCAAGGAACTCTTAAAGTCACAGAAACATTCACAAGGCTCTTTGAAATGCTTGAGCCAAAATATGTATCATCCAAAGTCTATCCATGGAAAGGTAATTCGAGAGTGATCACCAGGCCTGCATACCCCCTCCAGTTAAGGAATTCCAGTCAAATAAGGTATTTTGGATTCATTTTCCAATGATCATTTCCGATCATTATTGAGACCCATGTCATTGCTCATGCCTTATAGGGAGGTTTATGTTCCTCGTAGCCCTATTTTTCCTCTCAGTGAGATGCCCCGATTTAGGGCTAGAGTTGACAAAGTGTGAAAGGTGAAAAGTGCATATAGTTCAAGAATCTACAAACGGCAAATACCAGGAAATAGTAACCACATCAAGAGATAAATTTACCGATTTTGGTGGCATTGTTGGTCTAGGTGGGGTATCCTCTAATGCTCAAGCTAGGGTGTCCTTTGTCGCTCTTTGTTTGTCCTTAGTTGGTGAGACTAGGGTTGTCACTCCTCTTTTGTATCTTGCAGTTGGTATAGGGCCAGTCAGAAATCGTTGTCAAGGTCTTGATAGGGCTATCGTTCCTCTTTTGTCTCTTGCAATCGAGGTCGGGCCAGTTAGAAATCGTTGTTGGGGTCGGGGTCTCGCTATCTTGGAGTCATGGCTTTGTTTGGATTGGCTTACATTTGTTTTCATTTGGTAATTTATACAATATACAATATATTATATATATTATATATTATATAAATTATATAATATAGAATATAGAATATAGAATTTATATAAGATATAATATATATAATATATTTTATATTGTATAAATTATCAAATGAAAACAAATGTAATCCAAGCCCCAGAGTGGGGAATGGTTTGTATAACCACTAACTCACATGTCTCTTAATTGTCTCTTAAATAGTCATCGTTAAATTACCAAATGCAAACAAATGTAATCCAAGCCCCAGAGGGGGGTATGATATGTATAACCACTAAATCACATGTCTCTTAACTATTATAGCAATGACAACTGTGATGACAATAACAATATTGATGATGACGACGATGATGATCATGATGACGATGACAATATTGATGACGATGATGAACATGATGAGCATGACGATGATGATTGATGACAATGATGATGATGATGATGAAAATGACAAAGACAATGTTGATTCAGGTGATAATAATGACAAGGATGATGATGACAATGACGATGATGATGATATGATGATGATCATTACAATGGAAATGATGATAATGATGAGAATGATGATGACGACGAAAACTGCAACAATGATGATGATCATGATCATGATGACATTGGCAATGATAATGATGACAATGATGATGATGATGATGATTGTTTTCATAGAAAATTTGTGTTAAACTTTTCTAATTTCTCACAAAAAATTACCATAACCCACCAATTTCCCATCACCTCAAAACTTCCAATCTAGATATTCTGCTTACTTTATTAGGCATACAAACATTAGCAAAGTATGAAGAGGAGAGATCCAAGCACCTTTAATTGATACTAGAAACTTTATTTGGATCGATTCATCATATTCAATTTTAAGCCAAACACACAAAGCGCCAAAGAAAATTCAGATGCACTGGAATTAACACTAAAAGTAGTAAAGGGGTTGTGGATCAACGTTAAGAAAAGTTTGTTTCTTTGCACTTAAAATGGGTTCGGTCATCCTTAATATTGGAAAAGAGTTCAACTCTCTGGTTGAAACCAAAAAGTGAAAACTCTGAGACGTGCATTGAAGGCTCCAAAAGTTTTAAAAGGTCTGGGTTGGGTACAAATGGATACCTTCTGGTCAATGTGAATGGTGGCTTGAATCAAATGCAAACTAGGATATGTAACATGGTTATTGTTGAAAGAATCATAAATGAAACTCTTGTCCTTCCTTCTTTGGATCAGTACTCTTATTTTTGGAGAGACCCAAGTGACTTCAAGGATTGTTTTTATTGGTGCCACTTTATTGACAATTATCCATAAGAGATTTGATTGCAGAAACCTAAATTGAATCAAGTATCCAAGGGATGGGATGATTGTGTCAATGTCAAATTGTGTCACAAGTTATGGGTTGCATCATATACTAGAGGTGACACATCAAGTGCACAATAACTTAAGTCGTGTGAATTAAGGGATAGTTTCCCTTGCCATTAGTTCTCTGAGTTAAATGTTGATTTGGTGAGTACAATATGTCATTTAATAAGAAATATTTGAATTGAGATGTCATGAGTAATGGTCAATAGGGTCTACCTACCAACCATTCATGATTTTTGGTTATATATTTTAGGCTATTGTATGGAAATAAATGGTGGTCCCTATTGAATTTGTAGGTTTGAGTTAACCCATTGCCTAATCCACTCACATGTCAAAAGAAGAATCAATTCAATAGAACTTAACAAAACTAAAATGACATTGGGCGCAAAAGACAAGTCCCTAGAAAAATTCCATCATAATGTGGAAGAGGTAAGATAGAAAGCTTGGCATGACTGTCATATCAAGAATAAAGGTGATATATTACTATTATATGATAGTAAATATTTCAAGCATTATCCCGAGCTCTATATGCACTAGTTGGCCCCATTTCTCATAGTGAAAATCAAATATTTTGGTGTCATCAAATTGGATTAGTTGGATGGCACATTTTAGTAGGGGTGTGAGAATGGTTCTAAGTACTTAAAGTTGATCCAATCCTTTTCAAAAAATAATTTTAGGTTAGGATGAGACAATCATGAATACTTTTCCTTTCTTAGGTGGAGTCTAAAGCCAATATCAAAGGTTTTGTTTCTTGTATTTTCCTTTAAGTCATGACATTCATTTAATTTGTAGTTATGGGTTGCATCATTTTCATTCCACTTTACAAGTGCACAATAACTTAAGTGGTATGACTTAAGGATATAAGTTTCCCTTGGCATTAGTTCTCTGGGTTAACTATGATGATGATGATGATGATGATGATGATGTTGACGATGACAACGATGACGATGATGATGTTGATGATGACGATGATGAAAATATGATGATGATCATGACAATGGAGATGAGTGTTCCATCATCATGCCACAACTCCTTGTGTGTTCCATCATCATGATGACAATGACAATTATGCAGATGATGATGATGATAATGATGATGACGATGACAGTGATGATGATGACAATGATGATGGTGACAATGATGATGACAATGCCACATCAAATTACATTAAATAATCTCTAAAAAACTATCATTAATGAGCTCCACTTGGTTTTGAGAATAATTTATTCTCTATTAAATAGGACCAACCATGTGAATGTGGAAGCTCAGTTGCCCCCCCCCCTTGCATCACTCTCAATTTCCCATACCCATGCATGCATATTACTTTAAATGAAAACTGTACAAGTACTAATAATTTATAATACAAATAAATGGCAATGACAATGACAATGATGATGACCATGAAGACAATGACGGTGATTATGACAATGGAAGACAATGATGATGGCAATGAAAATGATTTTGAAAATGGAAATGATATGATGATGTTAACAATGAGGATGACAATAATAACAATTATGACGATGACAATGATGATAAAGGGTTAGGTGTAAACAATTATAAGCAATGGTGATAAAGGGTTAGCTTTCTACCAGTTCCTTATCTAGGGAGTTAAGGCCCCCTCCTTAGACAGGTATTATGTGATGTATCTATATTGTAACATATTTTAATTATTTGAATTAATTATTGTGTCTAAAGGGTTCATTTAATTACTCATTCATATCTAGTAAATTATCTTATGTTGTAACACTTGTTTTTCTGGTTTCAATAGTGTTCAATTCTATTTTTTCCAGTTCTTATGTGCGATCATAGAAGTGTTTGAATTAGTTAGCTATATGTAGAGTTCCTTTATTAATGATTTCATAGAAAAAGGGTGTGAGCTACCTTCAACATAGTCACCATCAGGATTAGATATTGGCCAATGTGTTTCCTTTCTGCAACAGTTTAGTTGTCCTTTTTCATTACGCTCGGACTAGGGTCACAACAGATTGCTTCCATACAGGCAGTGGGGGTGTTGAAGGGCCCATAGTGATAATAGTGGAGGTTGTTCAATGTAAGGTGGACTAGTCCCACTATATTATTAAATAAGTCCCATTATGGTAGTTAGATATATTTTTGTGAACATAAATATAAATGTAAGAGGACTTCTTAGACGGTCACCACTTCTAGAAGGTTCCCCCTCTAGAGTGTTCTTAGGTGGTTGGTAGAACTATATAAATGGGTTCAATAAATGTAATGAAACGTCAAGAATTATTTTATTTGGAGTGTGTATCTCATTAGGAGGTTTCCCCCTCAAAGAGGCAAGTGAGCAAGAGAGGATCCCTTCTATAATAGGATATGTTGTATGGTGTTTCCCTACCATAAGGGTTTCTATAATAATAAATTAGGAGTTTTTTTCTATATTGTTCTCTAGATTTATTATGGTGTTTATGTATTCAAATATTTGGTACTTAAAAATTGGTATCAGAGCTCTTTCCTTGGCCAAAGAAGGGAAGAAATTTTTGGTTCATTTCTTAGATTTTTTTTAAGGGAAAAAAGGGGGCAGCGCAATTCAGACTATGTTCTGAAACTTTTTGCTCAGATTTTGCATAAAATAATTGAATTTTGAATTCCTTTGGGAAAAATACCCAATTTCAAAAACAAAAATGGGTCAAAATGAAGTCCAGGAAGTGAAGTTATCAGCATTTTAAATTCTACAATTTTTTACGGTTTTTAACTCTAGATGTTCCAACTCCAAACAGTGCAACTCCAAAAGTTGCACCTCTCAATGTTGCAACTCCATATGGTGTGACTCCAGAATCTGCAACTCCAGACACTGCACCTTCTGATGTCGCAACTCCAGATGGTCTGACTCTAGAAGATGCAACTCCATATGCTACAACTATATTCAATGGTACCCTAGCTTTCGATGTTCCAACTCTGATCGCCATGTAATACCACCCAACATCAAGACGTCCTCACCAAAAAATATGATATAGGGATAAAAGGTCATCAATATGGAAGAGGTGGACATAATATACACAATACCACCTGAAACATAACGTCATCAACATAAAATTTACTAGAAATATGATACGAGGATGATAGGTCACCAATATGACTGAGGTGGAGATACCATTAATCGTAGGCACGACAGACCAACTCATGACAAGTCTTGAACCATGTGGACCCACACACTACATGCAATGTAAGTATGAAAAGGTATGCACTCCTCTTTTCACTTGGCATATTAGTTAAGTGACATTTATGATGACCTTTTCGACCTGAATGATTCACTCTGTGTAGTCATTACCACTCCATGTGATATATTGTTGGACGACAGTTAATATTCGTAAGAATGACCTTCCCTTCCACTAATACACATAAATACCACATAATTTATCGTTTCCATTACTAAATTTTTTGGTAATAGGCATAATTATTCCATAAACCCCACCAACTTACCTTTTTTAGTAAAGATGGTGAAGTCAGAATATCAGCCATTATTTTGTCACAAAGTGTTGCAAGACCTCTACAAATAAGATAGTGGGATGGACGGAGTAAGGGTAATATCCATGGCAGCTCATTTATCCATCGAGAAATAAACGTAGGACTAGTCAAAGCAGATGAAGAAGTCTAGAGGATTTTCCAGGATGCAGGATGTGGAGGGTATATTGAACGACTCCAGGGGTATAGCGAAAAAATCTCCCTCAAGTTCTCAGAGGGCCTGAGGGAGGAAAGAGCACAGGTTCAAGGAATCCAAATCGAGATCAGCAAGGAAATAATTTCCATAGTGACAGGGCTTCCATGAGAGGGGGAACAATGGTTCTCCTATAAAAATGTGTCCCCCACTCTAAAAGATGAGCTTTTGCAAGAGGGGAGAGCTAACAAGGAAGGGCACCAAATTAGATATAAATTCATTAAGTCCCCTTTGGGAAAGGGTATTCTATTAT
This sequence comes from Picea engelmannii, assembly GCA_009831015.1. NCBI lineage: Eukaryota > Viridiplantae > Streptophyta > Pinopsida > Pinales > Pinaceae > Picea > Picea engelmannii. The sequence goes on along the minus strand of ML776684.1, from coordinate 1,021,152 downwards.
GTTTAGAAGTATTTCACGTGTGAAGGGCACCACTGTGACATATTTTGGTATCACCTGAAGTTGTCACACCACCTCAAACATCTCTAGATCATGAATATGCCATTTTTTCTTTGGAAGTTCCTACAAAACATGTGTTGAGACCCGAAATTGACATCCCCATTACTCTATTATACTCTTCACCTATACCTTTTTGGCCTACCTAAAGCTTGAGTGAATGACAAGAACGCTACTAATTGCCAGTAATAAGGCCATAAGGTAAAGTATGGTTAATTCATGCATTTTGTGGTTTATTGAGTTAGGTAATTAAATATTTCATGTACTAATGCTTTAATTTGTCATATATAAATCTTTGACCTCTAGATATCCAGTGTTCCTGTACCATCTCAGCTATCCGGTACCTATGCACCAAGACTATTGCTATCTGAATCTGGTACCAAACGCATCCAAAACTAAAATCTTACCTGTTGCGATCCAGTACCAACGGCCACGCACTGTCATGATCTGGTACCACCTTTTGCACATTGTCATGATCCGGTACCATCTACCTGTTATGATCTAGTACTAATATGGAAGAGCCTAATGCACTAAGTTAAGTTCCAGATCTCGCCTAAGCCAATTGGTGGATGTCTATTTGCTTTAGCAAGGCTATGATAAGAATAGTTTGTTGATTGCCTCATCCTCATGCTCTTCGTGTCATGAGGATGAAGCTAAAGATGTAACCGAATGATTGAACTTGACAACTGATTGATTTTCAAATCACTTCACCTCCTTGTGTTTCATGATTAACACTATTAAATAGTCGTGGCAAGGATGGTGGAAGGGTAGGAGAGTTAGCATATTACCAATATGTGAAGCAGCGTATGATAAGTACAGAACATATTCTGAGTGAAGAATTAATGGAATGTCATTTATCTCCATATTCTGATTATCTATGATTAAATATGATTTGAGTTGTTAACGAGAGTTTTGATTTTATGTTTTGAAATGTGAGTGAGAGTAATGTGTGTGTTGAAGGCAAGCCTCCTGTAGACTTTAGTCGCTGACCTGTTGAAGCGGCAAGGGCCCACCGCCCAACAAAGGTTAGCCTCTTCGTATATTAGCATTAGCATTTGTTTTCAATAGTGTAAACATTAAATTAGCTAAAGCTTTAACTCTGTTAGATGATAGTAGTATAGCTTCGACTAGGATTTCTATTATATCATTGCTTAGAGATCTTTACTTGCCCTGTTTTGCATATGCCATGTTTCTGCTCTCATGAATTTGATTCCCTTGAGTGATCATAGATGTTGGCAACAATAGTCAAAACTAGTTGGATAAGAACTAGTGAAGTTCATTGTGAACCACAGCAGAACCAACATATTGACTATTGAACTACCCATGCTATGCTTTGATGATTGATGTGTGATTTCCTTTCAGAAGTGTGGATTGCATAGTTAGTTTTTTGGGTAAGATAGAAGAGTTGATCTGTCAAACCAATTCCATCTCATACTTTCATGTTTCATAATGGAATGGATAGTCTCTCTGTGAAAGACAACCATAGTGCATTGCAGTTTGCTATTTTGATCTGTTTCCAGCATGCATAATTTAGTTTAATTCTATACTCATGACATTAGAAATTACCTTTCTTATTGGTATCTTGTAACTCTATTGATTATGAATCCCGGATTGATAATTAATGAGTGCATTATACTAAACATATAAGTAGCACAACATTTTGACGCCATTGTTAGGGAGTTGCAAACAGTAAGAAGTGATTTTTAGCTTAGATTGTTTGCATAAATTTTAATGTTTTTAAAAGGCTGCTTGAGGGAGGAGGATAAAACATTTAAGACATGAGTGAAGAGCCACGTGGCCACTAGAGTGGGGTTCTCTGAAGCCAGGTTGCCTTCTTACCTTCTAGATAGAATTAGGATTTCAATTCAGTTAAAGAATCAAATTTCCATTTTATGCAT